>DWQX01000564.1:0-40214 GCA_018245475.1 Pharmacophagus antenor
AAACTATTCATGAAACTCTAAGAACAGTTGCTATTTAATCTTTACCTTTAAATGCCATTGAGACTCGTTTCGAATACTTGTTGCGAATATTTGTAATCGCCCTTGTAATCGGCTCACCCACTCGGCCTGCCCCTTCGACGTTCCATTGAACGCTAATTACACCGTGAGTTGCCGTAAAGTAGACGAATGGAAATGTACGCCGCTCGTCGCAAGTGCAAGTGGGGTGAACGCCAGTAAATGTGTACGTCAATTCATGAGTCGTTTCTTTTAATGCGGCTAAAAGCGATGCCATTTCATTGTGTAGTTTTATTACACTCTTACGATTGAGTAATACTTTAAAATGTATCACAATGTACCATTTAACTCGCAAACGACTTTAACCGATAAATAGATTTACTAAAGTTACTTTTCACATTTGAACGTCAAATAGAATACAGTAACCGAAAAATGACAGCTAGAATTATGAACAACATATCTGGCGTCGATTAACGCAAAATATTTTATTTGTTATGTTCACACACGTTTCCGAAACTATATCTCGATTTTCTTGTACTGAACTGATTGCATCCGTGGCGCAGAGACATAAGGCTTGCTCTGTAACACAGTTCGATACCAGGGGCCACATGAATAATCGAATCTGGATGGTGGTACGTGTTTTCGAATCCGCTTGGCTAGCTATTACCCTCAATAGCATTCTGCCGCCATAACACCAATGCTGTGTTCCAGCAGCCATACATGTGAGACCCAGAAGTTCTGAGTCAGTACGCTTTATTATCTGCCTTATTTGTCACAACATACTATGTGTATTGAGTCCTAATGTTAGACCATTGATAAAAAAGAAGTAAAAGCATTATCGTGTTGTAAGTTGAAAATGTTTTTAATGTGGCCTTCAAAATGTTTACGCGTCTGTAACACTAATTACCGCTCTATTTCAGGGTATAATTAAGGTCCAATATGAATATGAAACGTGTAGTTTCACACAAAAGCATTTATTAACGCGATCAATGTGATTGGTGTAAAAGGGTTCGCGATATGATAAATGGCCCATTAATTGTCATACCGTACAGTTTTGATAGATTACTATTTGATGCTCAGTTATATCTTATATATTATTTGTATTTGCGTTTTAGACGCACAAATATCTTTAAAACTAGTTATTCGTTGTCACTGCTGTGAAGATACAACCCCTTTGCACTCGGCTGTCCCCTCTCACGGATCATCGTAATTCTAGAAAATCACTCAGATGTCCTTCCTTATGGGATATTAAAGTTTATTAGTAATTAAACGGAATTAATTTATTACAGCACAATATATCGTTTGTTTCTAAAATGTAAGTAACAGTAAAAAAAAATGGTTTATCAATGCACGTTATTTCATTCATGTAGATGTTGGTGCCAACGTTCATAACCGATCCAAGTGCAAAGGGTTAAATATTAAGTAAGTGGAACAGCTGTTATTTAAATATTGCGAACACTTTATTTCTTTTGTGTTCGTAAAGTATAACAATGAACCATAAAACAGTATTAAAAATGTCCATATATATTTTTGTCGAGGAGAAACCTTTCATTGAATACCCCTGCGTTGCGCGGACAGTGATTAGGTAATGCCAAACTTTCACCGACTAAAGCCCCATGGTGTTCCTCTCACACCCTTCCTTCCTTCCTTCCACGCACACCTTTCCTTTCTTTTAATGGAATTTCCTCTCTTGCAATTTTGCAATTTTTCTTTACTATTTAGAAATTAGAGGTTCCGTACAGTGATTTTATTTGAGATGAAGCGTATACTAATTAAGTGGCTTAAATAATTGACATATTAAATTATTAAAAAAAAACTAAAGTTACTCGTGAATGTGCAACATGTTCGGTTCATTATTTGTTAATCGAATCAAACGCCTGACCGGATGACGTAATTACGTGTTCAGTACACACGGTGAGCGTTATTTGTGTAGCTAGTATTGAGGATTTTGGTAGCCACAGCAACATGTTCCTTTTTATAAATAATAGGAAGTTTTTTGAGACGCCGCAATGTTTTCTTTTATTAAAATATAATCTGCTGTCAAAATGTTGAACTTTAAAATAAACCACACAATTAGAGCAATTATTTATTTTTTATGTTGTATAATTTGTACGAGTTGGTAGGTTTATCGCTACGTGAGCAAATAGTATCCTTTTTTAAAGTATGTTTGACAACATAGTGATTATGCTAGGAGCATATTAGTTTATGGTATGGATTCTCTTAGTCCATAATAATGAGACTGCGCAAAATGTAATGGAGAAATTTTTAGCTGTGCTTAAATTCATAGATCTTAATAATAATAACTTCTTGTGTTGTTAAATGTTTTTCGATAAAAGGCTTACAAGCATTTGTTCTCTCGCAAGTTTAATCCATTATTTCTTTATAGAAACTATCAACGATTAACGTCACTTGCCTACATGTCAGCAAATTGTTATTGTAGCAATTTGAGGTACTGTTAATAAGGAATAGGTAAATAAATAAATAAATATTTATATCACTGTTAATATAATTAACCTTGTCCCTGTCCTGCAACGTTAATTATATTTATATTGATGCGAATAAACTACTAACCTATTTCACCAGTATATGACGTGGTATGTTACTAATGAAATAAATAATAGATTGGACGCACCCAGTCTCTAGGTCGGTCGTGTGAGGAGTGACATGTGGGAGGGTTTACTGAGCATGACGTGCATTCATTTACTACTGTCTTTAAATACCTATAAAATGTATGTTTCGTAATACCAAAGATTTTTTATATTCTTTTTTTAATGTCAATTGGCCAACATTTGTCCTCGATTTCAAATGACATTAAGTGACAATGAGGCTGTAGTTGGTGAAACGACGTTGCCTAGAATACTCTGGCTAAATATGTATGACTGACGAAACACAGCAATGCTGTTTTGGCGGTAGATTGACATGAAAGGAGGTAATAAGGTAGTCAGGTAAGCGGGAAAAGACTACTATCATCCAAACTCTACTACTCATGTGGTCAGTTCGGGAGTATTTTATAACGCAATTGGTAACCCCACTGCATTTTCACTTTTCTTTTATAAGAACTCAGTCACTGATAAAAAAAACTATAGATTGGTTACATTTCTTAAAGATCCACATGTGTGTATTGGATGATTTTTTTTAAATGCATTGTGTAAAGTGTAATGACAAAGGTGGTCTAGTATTGAAGGGCTGCGTGAAAGAACAATAGAGAGTAATTTTTTCAAAAACAAATTTTAGAAAAAATACAGTATATATATATATCCTACATGAAGTGCAAATAACTATCAAGTTAATTCGTGTAAATCTTATTCCCCTACTATTGGAAACGTTAATATTTGTTGTCAATTCACAAATAATATTGCATTGTGCAGTGAAACCTTGAATTAGTATATGAACTAAGTAGTTCCATAGGAAAAGTAAACTTCATTGTCGCTTAAGATTATGGTTTGCTAAAACTATAATACATGCTTTTTTATTACTCAAGTAAAATGTCATGAAATACCTATAGCTTTGACAATATTGCGAAATCTTGAAAATTTAATATATGATAGTAAAAGCCTTTATTGCGGATGTTGTTCTGCAACAGTGTATGCTTTGGTTTTATGTGACTCGCCAAATGGTGAGTTCGGGTGTTGGCAACAAGCCTCAATGAACTGGTTCATACGCACAAACTTATTAACCTCTGAAATGTCTCTGTACAGTCAGTCAAGATTGCTCCTGTGTTTTTGTGTATTGATTCTGAAGCTTGATACTACCAACACCGTCAGTTTCGTTTGTGATCCGCGTTACTTCTGTCGTTTTATACACATCCTCACCAATCCTTGTCAGTTCTGATTTCTTTTTAAATAATTGATTTGCCTTCAGTCCCATGAAGCTGTAATAGTCGTCAAAGACTAACGGCTACTAACATCAATCGACTCTAGGTGACCTACCAAGGTATTTTTTTCAATACCTTATTTACTGACGAAAATAACTCTGTACGTTATTTGACTACGCATTAATTTTTTTCAATAATTTCTCATACAATGTTTTATGTTAAAAGGTAACTATATATTGTACTTATCTAACAGCGGGTCAGGATCTAGTCCCTATAACACTTCAAACTCTTTGGAGTCCTTGTAATAAACTGTCTTATTATAAATAGTACGTCTACGATATTAATTATTAAATAAGCGTAAAGCGCATGTTATTGCTATCAGGAGCGTCTAACTCGTATTATCTTTTATCGCTTTTATGATGTACAATCTGTTATAAGCTATTTAATTACAACAATTAGTCTATAATAATAATTGATCATTACGCTAAAACATTCCACTCAGCTGTCTATCTAGGCAATTTAATATTATCACCCTGTTGCAAAGTAAGAACAAATGTTTTCTTTTAGCAACGTCATCAAAACGATTCTCAAGTTAACCATCGCAGAGCGAAGACGCTTCGTAATGGCAAGCTTGTGGAGGAGAAATGGGCATCTGTTCAAGTGGGAGACGTCATACGGCTGGAGAACGACCAGTTCGTCGCGGCTGACATCCTATTGCTTAGCAGCTCTGAGCCCAACGGCCTTTGCTACATCGAGACAGCCGAGTTGGACGGGTGAGTTATTTGCGTATTATATTTTAAATCATTATCACTTCCTTAAAGGAAACAAAATTATGTAGTGTTTAAAGACAGTCTTAAAACTTTTGGAGGTATTAGTTTAGTTTTGTAAGTGATTTATCATATTTATATAAATAAAGGCTTTTCCGGTATGAAAAAGTTGCTTCATTTTAAATAAAGGAATAGGCAATAGCAATATAGCATTCTCTTTAAGAAAGATGTGCAAATTTTTCTTTTAGCATATGTTATTAAGGGTACTTAAGACGATTACTTATGCAAGTAGTCCTCAAAGTAACTTTTTTCCGTAAACTTACTCTTCATATTAGAAGTCCATTATTGATGTTGTATTTCTCTCTTCTTTTATATTATTAATCTTTGTATTGTACAGGGAGACAAATTTAAAGTGTCGCCAGTGTCTTTTGGAAACGGCCGCGATGGGTCAGGACGACGCTCAACTGGGTGCCTTCGACGGTGAAATCGTTTGCGAAACTCCTAACAACTTACTTAATAAATTTGAAGGTATGTATTGTAAATTATAGCTAAATGCTAACTGCGAATATGCACTGAAACCCCTTGTAGGGATAAAAATTAAATCGTAACGTTTTGACACGTCAAAGACTGAAAGCTGTCTTTTATTTTGACTTAAATATTTGTTGGATAAATATTTTTAAGTAATTGTAGTAAAGATTTGTAAACTATCGAATGAAACAAAACAAAAAATAAACGTTCTTTTTTTTAATTCATTTTGGATTTCTCTATTGTGGCATTCGCCGCCATGTCACTGTATGGTGGGATAATATAGCGACTTGCTTCACTTACTGACTCGCCTGTTATTTAAATTGATTTATATTTATGACATGTTTCGCTAACTTTTGGCTTTTAACACTTTGTGTAAGAGTATAATGTAGATACAGAATATATGGTACTTATTTTAGTTATCGCTGTATGATGTATCAATTGATGCTTTTGTCGAACATTGTCATACAGACAAGCAGACTCACCTTAACACCAGCCGTACTAGAAATGTTAAAAAGAAATCCAGTTTATTTATTGTTATATACTTACTAGGTACGCTAAGTTGGCGCGAACAGCACTTCTCGTTGGACAACGACAAGATACTGCTGCGCGGCTGTGTGCTGCGGAACACGACCTGGTGTTACGGCGTAGTCGTGTTCGCCGGGAAGGACACGAAGCTCATGCAGAACTCCGGCAAGACCAAGTTCAAGCGCACCAGCATCGATAGGCTACTAAATTTTCTGATCATAGGGGTAAGTGCCGATGTTATGTCACTATATAATCGCATAAAATCAATTCCTTTTACGAGAGCAGTAGTCAGATTTGTTTAATTTAAACTTTCGTACGATTACAAAATCAGTGTTTCGCGAAATTCGCTCAAAATAACTATATTTTGAATAATTATTACAAACAAATCGTTAATAGAAATTATTACATAATTTGGAAGAAAATATGTGTCTTTATTAATATACTTTTTTTGTGGATAATTTATTTATCTAATTCCTGCATGGTCCTATGAAATACCTATATATATAACGTTAATATAAAAGAACTTGTCGTCCATACGGCAAAAAATAATAGGGTAGTCTCCAAAATCGGCCGATTTCAGTTTTGCAGAGCGTTCTTTCTGTTACACAGTACTCAGATGGTGATACGCAAAGATGCTTTATAAAACCGAACGTCGCCGAATATCTCGCCCATGTTCCCAACGTGTCAAATTAAATGTTGGGTACACTAGTTTTATTTTCACGAAGAGTAAAAATATAATCGATTTTTTTAATTAACTAAACTATAAAAGATTTATAACTAATTCGTGTATGTATAATACAGATAGTCTTCTTCCTGCTGTCGATGTGCGTGTTCTGCACTGTGGCGTGCGGCGTGTGGGAGTGGCTCGTGGGGCGGTACTTCCAGGTGTACCTGCCCTGGGACACGCTGGTTCCCGCCGAGCCGGTCTCCGGCGCGGTCGTTATCGCCTTCCTAGTGTTCTTCTCGTACGCAATCGTCATGAACACCGTGGTGCCGATATCGCTTTACGTCTCCGTGGAAGTGAGTACAAATACTTACTCCCTAATACTAGTTTTACGGAACACGTCATTCAAACCCAAAACCATTCATTAAATTTACTACACTTAGATGTGTCCTACTTTTCAGTTTTTTTTTCCATCCGCTATAGCATTTTTGTTTCATTTCTAAAGAAACAGAAATGTAAGGATTACATAATAAAAAAAAAGTCGAAAAAAAATCTTGAAAAACTCTGTAAACCTAATGTTAAACTACAATTTATATCAACGAATTGCAGCAAGAGTAGGCGCAACCGCAGATCGTTCTTTTCGTTTTCCTAGTACACTGTAAACCTGATATAGCAAATGTAGCATAAAGAATGGTTAAAAATTTACGGTACATACATTATACTAGGAGTTTTAGAAGGGCTGACGCCCACGTCGCCGATGGGAATGTAATCGAGTTACGCACGCGTGCGTTCCACCGTATACGTGCAAGCGTCATAGTGAGCCTGCGGGGTTCGCCATCTAACGCATCAATCTTACTTCCCGTTGCAGTTTACTATAATTTAAACCTTAACGAACGAATGTCGCTATATTAACAACATTACACAAATTCTATAAAAAGCTATGTACCTTAAAGGAGACTTAACGTTTACAGGAAACTGATTTTTTTCCAACATTATTTGTGCGCCCAAACATTAAAGATAATCGGAATTTGCTTTTCCGGCACTTTTAAAATAAAACATAATTTCTTAAACAAATTGTCGATCCATTGGCACTAGTAACTATAATACGCACATTCCATAATGGTTATTTCGGCTGTCTAATTGGAATTTAAGACACTATTGAATAAACTAATTTATAGTTATAACAGAACTGTAGTGTTTTGAAAACAGAGTATTATGAAGACAATGTTTTGCACAGTCATTAAAGGTTGTAAAAATTTCTTGCATATAAATGACCTATTAGACCTTTGTAATTCTTTTTTTGTGAATTTCATCTAGGCAGATGTATAATGACTAAAGAGGACAACATCAATATATTAATTTGATAACAGGCCTAAACCTCTGTTTACCTTGTATCAGTTTCACAAATTTATGAATTACATTATTTATAATACATAATTACGGACTTTAATTTTTACATTTATAATTATATTGATTCCTAAATATTCTTAAAAATTCTAACGATATGTATATTTAGTACTATTTATTTGGCTTACTCTACCACCCTCATCTCGTCTCGTTGCTGCGTTATTAAAAAACAAAACTTATGTTCTAGGTCATAAGATTTGCACAGAGTTTTCTAATAAACTGGGACGAAAAAATGTATTATGAAAAAACAGGCACCGCGGCTAAAGCAAGAACTACTACGCTGAATGAAGAGCTTGGTATGTACACAGATTCAGTATTTCGATTTATTGATATTTTTTTGGTAGTCTAAAGTCTTCACTAAAACAATTGAACAGATTTGCACTCGCCTTATTGAATTATGTTACATAATTTTATGAGTGGTACTACTCTAGTCAGCGTCACACCACTATTTATAATTAGTTGTCATTGAACAGACAGATGGCCTCGTAAGAGGTTGTGTATAACTGAAATGTCAAACGTGCTTAATAAAATTATTTAAAATATTACATAGTTAAATCATAATCATAGTTTATGTAAGACATAAATATAACAGTTAATAGTTATTTATTAATATTTAATTAAAGTTATGATTCTTAATATATTTATCAATCTCTTGGCATTCTACAGGGCCTTTATAGGTCCGTCGCATAAAAGTGACAACTGTTTTGACCGACCCACAGCGATTGAATTAAATCATCCTTCTCATAATGTTTTAACTGGCACCTTTTTTACCTTGTTATTTTTTTCTAAATGTCTCTCTATTGTTGAATGTTGATAGTATTTTTTAAACTTCTCTTCGAGCTCCCTCCTTTTGGCTTCACTAAGTTATAATACAAGACAAAGCCTTTGTAATCATACGTGAGTATTAGGTATTGTTGCATTTGTCAACGTTGCCATAAAGAAAAAACGCTCCGAGTAAAAATCAGCTGAGGTTAAAAAAATAATTATCATCAAAATTTTTTTATTAATTAATAAGAAAAAAATAATTCAGGTCAAATCCAGTACATATTTTCGGACAAGACGGGCACGTTGACGCAGAACATAATGACGTTCAATAAGTGCTCGATAGCGGGCGTCTGCTACGGGGACGTCGTGGACGAGAGCACCGGTGAGACGATCGAGCTTACAGAGGTAACACAGTCTCTCTATAATTATGCTTTTATCACATGAAACTCCAATGTGCATAAGTTGCCGCACATTTCTACCGTTCACACCGCGTAGATCCGCATGTAGGCTGTATACACTTGTTAATAAGATATGAAATCGCTCGCACCGAATACTATTCGCACCGAAAGTCGAACGATTTTGCATGTAACTCAAGTTTGTATAATCATTTACTATTCTACCTTCAGAAAGACTGACTTTTATTGTCATGTTATATAAATTTGTTTGTCCTCGCTTTTGGGGTTGTCAGGTCTGTACGCCTGATGTTATTTGTGTTTGTTTTTTTTTTATATAATAATTGTATGGTTTTTGCGATTATAACATGTTTTTTGTTATGCTCATCACATTATGACTATAATAGTAATCGATGAATATATGTTTTTTTTTTTCATTACGCTTGTCCAGTTTTGCGATACACGATAATACCCGTAATGCCTCTGTATATTTGAGCATTTATATATCATTTGACAGTCTGAAGACCATTATTAAAGGACATTAAGAATGGAATCACTTCGTTTGCATGTAATTGATATTAAACAGTACAGATGTAGTTTGCCGTATACTCGAATAGTGTTTATAATTTTTTTTCCTACGTTAACCGTTTGAGCTTTTAACACGACACATTCTGTCACTACACATGATTTAGGTATCGTACACATGAATAATATCGAAATCATTTATAATAATTATTACATGCACCTTATTCAAACAAATTAATACATATGAACTTTTGAACTTGTTTTTAATTCAAATTCATTCGTTATATTTAACAAGGGTTAAACTTAATACATTTATTATGGCCATACTATTTTTTGCTACAATTATTTCTTCATGATACTAGTACTCGCGTGGTTCCGGATGATAATCTTATATTTGTCAGTTAAATAAATTACCATTATAACATAAGTAATGACATAGTGTGTCTGAACGTATAGAGTTTTTTCCTTACTTATTTGTCTATATAAGTTGTGAGGACTTATTATTATAGTTTTATAAGATTCTGAATATATATACAAAGCATATATCAAATCCTTATTACAGCAATTAAATGTTACTGTTATGGACGAAAAAATTACCCAAGGTAATATAAGAGAATTTTAGTTTTCTGTCTACGTAATTTCAAAAATTAGGTGCCTAAATTATACTTATATTTATCATAAATTCTTAAAATATGGAGTACTGGAGTACTCTATGAAATATCGTGTCTGACATTCAAAGGTTGGTTAAGAAATATTTTTGTGTAAAGCGGGTAGGTTAGAGGCGGGTGGGGCGTGTTAGTTAGGGCCGTTGTGTGATGTGTGTGTGGTGCAGCGCTCCGTGCGGGGAGTGCGGGGCTCGCGTGAGGCGAGGGAGGTGCCTCGCGCGTGCCTGCTGGAGCTGGAGCACGAGCAGGGCCGCAGCACGCCCGGCGCGCGCCGCCCCGCGCCCTCGTACGCGCACGCGACCACGCACGTACGCACCAAGAGCACTGTTACACGCCGACACGTCTTCCCATTATGCGATAAGTCGATGTTAAAATTCTGCTATAAGACATTATCTTCGTGTAAATTATACACAAGTGTTTCCATAGTTGGATATTAGTATATAGATCGTCGATATCATTGGAAAAACAAATATAACATGAACAACTTCCTTTTATGTTCCTACCGTTGGAATACATGGTCTGCTCACGCAGGTAGAGGGCTTCGAGTCGGGTTTCATTTAGTGTAAATAAATATCTCTATCGGAACATATAATTGTGATGGTATAGGCTTTGTGCACTAAATATCATTTATGAACGGTATGAAGAGCAGTATACAAAATTTCTAATGCAACAATAATAATTCGGTTTATATTAACGTGAAGCGGTACGGAAAAATGGCATCTTAAATTATTATCGACAGTCGCATAATAGTAAGGCGTTGCAGCGATGCATCAGTACAGGTAGTATATGGCCGTTTGCGATGTGAGATGTAGTAACGGGTGGGCTAGTGAACGAACGAGATAGGGCTACGTCTTGTTGCTAATCTAATTCTTCGAGCTGAATATGATACTTTGCCTTCTTGACCTGTCCCCTTTTCACTTCAGTAACACTTTCCGAAATGCGCACGACTTTTATTTTGATGTTGTAATGCTTAATTTTACACGATTATAAAAACTTGTTAATGGGAAACTGTATCTTTTACGTAATAATAATTTATCTATTGTTTCAATTTATTTGTGATAATTGTGGGATTATTTCTGAGGTATATCAACACAATATTTTGTTATTTGTAATTTCTATCTTTCGGTACCTCTTTATAAATTTTTATGGTAATATACCGATGAATGTACATATAGAGTATTCAATACAGTAAATATTTCATGTAACCTCTCAGGTATATTTCTACCCACTAACGTTCACACAACCGTATCTACACTTGTTTCAAGTTATGTCTTAAATAGTAGAGTATCGGAGAAGTTTGATGTGTAAATATTTTTGCATGAATTAATTGCCTACAGCAATTTGCTTTTGTTGCTTTGTTCTTTTATGGCCTTCGTTGATTGCTTGTTATTAGCAATTTAAATAGCAGAGAATATATATATATATATATATTTTAACTTTAAATTTGTACAGTGCACAGATATGTTGCATTTACAGATATGCCCGGGATAAAAACTATATATTTTCTTTGCTGTATAAATATTGGTATTTATAATTGTATTTCAACAATCTTTGCTTTCGTATTACTAATATGCAAACTTTTCTGTTTAAAATATCACGCTTCCTATATGTTTATCAATAAAATTTCTTCTAACCCTACCTTGGATGAAAATTCCTCATTATCTTCTGTTTATAGAATGTTTTAATAACTTCGCCTGTTTTTATCATTGGAATAAAAGCGTCCAATTCTTCTAAGCTATCGAATACGACAAATAAATTTAAATTATGTGAACAAATGTGAGCGTCCAATGCAAAAAGGGTTTATAGTGGGGGTATTGACTTAAGACCAGATATCTGAATTAGACATTTTATAAGAAGAACTTAAAACAACGTTCAATAAGTGGGAAATACTTTTTTTATCAGATATTTAGACTTTAAATTCGGAAAAGCTTGATTTGAGGAATAACATTTTCAATGACTGATTGAAACAAAATACTAACTTTTAATCGTTCGTTTCTAGTACTTAGAAACATTATTTATAGTCATTTATTAGTTAGAATTGTAGATAATTGATCATTAATAATAATCAATTTAAATGGTGTATACAAATTATTTACTCAACTTTAGATAACTACATATATGTCGGAAACTAAATGCCGACCTTTTTTGCTTGGACGCCTACAAATGTTTGATAAATTTTCACATTATAAAGCCTATTCCAGAGCTGTAATTATAAGTTAATCCCGTTCTAAAGTATTGAACGATGTCGATGTAGAACACGGAGCCGCTAGACTTCTCGTTCAACCCGGAGTACGAACCGGAATTCAAGTTCTTCGACTCGTCGCTGCTAGAGGCGGTGCGTCGTGGCGACCCGCACGTGCACGACTTCTTCCGACTGTTGGCGCTCTGCCACACCGTCATGCCGGAACAGAAGAACGGACGCCTCGAGTATCAAGTAATATCGAATTATATTCTACTATAACCCTCAATATTTCTTTTTTAACCCTTTCGATGTCAAATTGTCGAGCGCCACCACAGCCCAAACGTCTCATTATTTAAAATCATAGCAAATGTCAGTAAGGGCGATATGTTTATAACCTTTCAGGTGCCATTATATAATTGACAAATACATAAGTTAGATTTTATTATTAGCAACCATGTTAATCTTATCATTAACGACAAAATGTTTCTAGGCGCAGTCACCAGACGAGGCTGCCCTAGTGTCAGCCGCAAGAAATTTCGGTTTTGTATTTAGAGAGCGCTCGCCTAATAGTATTACAATAGAAGTAATGGGTAAAACAGAGGTAAGATATTATGTGGTAATAGAATTATGCAACATAAAAATAATTTAAATAACATTATAAATAATAATTTAACATTTTGTTTTAGGTGTATGAGTTGTTGTGTATATTAGATTTTAATAATGTTAGAAAAAGAATGTCCGTGATATTAAGGAAGGACGGTGAAATTAGATTATACACGAAGGGTGCTGATAATGTTATATACGACAGATTAAAAAGTGACTGCCAGCAAGAAGTGAGATCCAAAACGCAAGAGCATTTAAACGTGAGTAATTTTTTTAAATTATTTTAGTAAGTACTTAACAACTATGAAGACTCCAACATAACTATTGAGCCCATCACTGTAGAACTAAATTGTAATTTCAATAAGTATTTAAAGATATAAAGGTAAGAATCCCTCTAATTACTAATTAAAATGACTGTTAATAGCTGATAAAATCAGTACCACCTTTAATTTCAATCTGCTGCGATCACTACATTGCTTTGTTCAAATATTTCGAGCGAGCATACTTTATACTCTCCGGCCTCGTTGTCGCTTAACATCATGTGAAATCAAGGTTAACAATTAACCCGTTCCTGATAAAAAATGTAATTATATTTTAACTATTTTTTCTTCTAAATTAATGAACAAATTTTATGTTTAACTTTTTTGCGGTTGACTTTTACTAATTTTACCTTATCTTTGTTAAAATATGTCATATGCAACTTAAAAAAAAACATCGACAGCCAATCAAAACCAATTTTGTTGTCCTATTGCAAGGTAGTAATGAAGTGTAACATAAACCCTAACGAAATATAACATACTGGTGCCTTCCAGCCGTAAATGTTTAAGTTCGATGATGATGCCTTGATTTTCACCATTTGCGATGTCATATTTCGATGGCAGAAATTCGCGGGCGAGGGGCTGCGCACACTTGCGCTGGCGTGGCGACCGTTAGAGGAACGCGGCTTCGCGGAGTGGAAGCGCCGCCACCAGGCCGCCGCGCTTGCGCTGCGCGACCGCGACGAGCGCCTCGACGCCATATACGAGGAGATTGAGACCGATCTGCTGCTCATGGGTACACTGACACACATTCAGCCTTTCTTTTTTTGTTAGTTAAAATAAGCAAATGATCGAGCAGTTCACGTGATGGAAAGTGTATTGCCCATAGGCAGCCGCGACATTCGGATAGTCGCAGCTTCGTTGTCGACCTTTAAGGAGAGATAAGGCTCTACTCTTGGCGGGTCATAAATCGTCTCGTTCCAGAAGTAACGCTGGCGACAACTGATACCAAGGAATGGCGCGTGGTAAAAAAATCGCTCAAAACGCATACAGGAAAATCTCTAATCATCCAGGTGGTCAGGATTTAATTTACACGATAAGTTTGCCTCGTACCCGCAGAATTTCAACACTTTAATGTGTTCAGTCACACATGTGAAAGTCACAGTATTCTGGGCGAGCACGCGTCACCTCTGCAGCTTCATTATTACATAACATCTTATGAAATTGTGATCAAGTGTAAGCCTTTTGCTGATAATAAAAATAATTAAATAAACAACTGAGTCACGTGCTTCCAACTTCATCGTTATAACAATTTAAGAAATATTCAAAGCAATTTCATGCGATGGCAAAACTCACCAACTTATGACAAACGTGTTCGAAGTGTTCAAATTTGATGGATGCTGTTTGTTACTGATTATAACTCTTTTTAACATTTTTCGAAGGTGTGACTGCCATAGAGGACAAGTTACAAGATGGCGTTCCAGAAACAATTGCTAACCTCAGTATGGCTGGAATGAAGATATGGGTTCTTACGGGCGACAAACAGGGTAAGATATTTATTTAATTATTTTTATGTACATAATTTTTTGAACTGACCATATAATTTTATACGTTTCTTAAGTAAGTATTGTTATTTATTACTTGCTATAGTGGCGATATACACAATCTGTGAAAATTTTAACTTTCTACCTATCGACGTTTATCAGATAAAGCCCACAGACAGAGGGTCAGACAAATGCACAACGGAGTCTATGTAATAAGGTTCCGATCGTTACCCTTTCTGTACGGAACCTTAAATATCGTTTTAAATAGATTACTAATAGCGAGAGTGAATATAAGAATAACGAATTAGTACCTTTATTTACAGAGACGGCCATCAACATTGGCTACTCGTGTCAACTGCTGACTGACGACATGGCTGAAGTATTCATCATTGACGGCGTCTCCCACGACGACGTGGATCGGCAGCTCGCCAAGTGCAGGGACTCCATACGAGTTGTAAACACATTCTTACCGTACGGTAAATACATGTCTAAATTATTCCATAATATTGCTTTACAGAGTTCCCCCCAGCATAAATTTAAATTTCTATTTGTAATCAAAATAAATCTGCAAATCGTACAATTGTTGAATTGATCTGCGAATAACTATTTCAACAGTTTTTCACAAAAAGTTTGAACTGAACAAGTTAAAAGATTTCAGGTCCAACCAAAAAAATATGAAAATTGGCAAAAATTCCCAAAAAAGTTATGTAAATGTGGAAACCTTTTTACTGTCATTAAAAGTCAAGATTGCGGTCCCCCTCCCCTCCCAAAAGAAAATTGAATGTCATTTGTCTTGACTTGTCGTTTAGTTCCATTATAATACAATGTAAGACTCCTACTGATGCTCTGTGCTGCCTATATTATATTTTTATGTAAAAATTAATAAAAAATTTATTACAGGATCATCGGATGCTAAGAACTCGACGGCGAACGGCGGCGCGACCGTGAGCCGTCCGTCGCCCGGGCGCGCCGCCAACGTGAAACTTAACGCACCTGCCGTCTCCGTCGTAACATTTAGGTGGGAACATAACTCACTACCGCCCCACAGGTAGACACCGACGGCTACGCTATATACCGCTCGCCTACCGCTACCGCGTCACGTGGACAACTACAGGACACCCTTTGCTAACTGCCGCAGTTTGTTACATAAATAATACGTGCTACAGTGTTGCCATTACTATAAAATTTGGATGAAAGAAAGACATTTACAATTTAAAACTTAGGTGATAATATATGTAGTATATTGTATTTTTAATTATCATTTTTCAATTAATTATTATATCGGTCACTGTTGAAATTACATATAAATTAAATAAAGTTTTCAAACTGCATTTATATATTACTACTGGCAATTGTGTTAAAATCGATCGGTTTTTTTATGTTCAAAACTATTTATCATATTACAAATGTATATGATAGTGTTAAATACATTTGTTATTATTCATACATTGATTATTGATCTTTGGTACTCCCATTAGCATGTTCCACTTCTAATAGAACTAAATGTCTATTTGAACATGGCCATAAATGTGAGCAGAGTATGTGCCCCTGTGCTGTAGTTGTTCATTGTGCGTGCCTTACTATTCCTCGGTGATGTCTATTTTTTCCTACCCGCAAGTGTTAGCTTGCACTTAGAACAGGCAATCTATCCTCACCTTCTGTGTATGTCCCGCTTTTGTGTATTTTTGTTTTGTTATGATAGAAATTTGTAGAATTTCAAAATGATATTTGCAATTAAAAATTTAGTACATATTTGTGATGCGCCGGTTTAAAACGTCACTTGCCTTTTACCATAACTCCTCCGAATTACAAGTAATAACAAATGCTTTGACATTTTTATGTTATGTATGAAATATGTGTATTCTTTCGTCAGTCGTGGTAAACGATAGTAACTTTACACGTGCATACACGCATTATTTTTGTACCTCATCGTCTCGGAGAAAGAGAAATTAAAGTGTTAAACACGAAATCTAGTGTTTCTTTATGATAGTTTAAAGATTCTTCTAAAAGCTATACTTGCGCAAGTATAACATTTAATACGTTATATTATGCATTTACTATATAGTATTGAAAGGTTTATTTCTGTTACCTATTTGGTATATTTTAAAAGTATTTAATGTGTATAATTATTTAAGTAATACTTGTAGTCAGTTTTTATTATTAGTCCCTTATATATTATCTTTCGCTTATCACTAACTAATATGATTGTTATTGTGTCTAACTATCCGTTTAACTTTAAGTCGTGCTTAACTGCGAACTGGTAAACACTGTTAAATGCAATAAAAAAGCTAGGTTAGATTTGAATCTTAAACATGTCGCTTACAACGTGCTTATACATGAAAGACTATAGGTGCTTCCAGGGCTAGCAAATATCATAGCGATGTTAATGGGTAGGTATCTTATGTAACCCTCATTTGTTCCTCCAATACTATTTTTTATTCGGGTTACTGTTTTTTGTATAGGCTAAGAGTGGGACGGTCGAACATTGGAATTTCATGTGATTAAAAAAAAAAACAATAATACCGTGTCGAATTGTATGACCTTGAAACATCTAGGAGATTAACTCCCTCTCCATCTCTGTTTTCGTCCTCCTTGACCAGGTGGTGCAGCACCGTATCAACTTTGATATTGTTAACTTACAGAAACCGTAAACAAATACTTTAATTCAATCACGCTGTACTTTTTTCTACAAGATGGCGTTGTAGTATGCCAATTTACTTTCCAACCGATGTTCATCAACTCAATTGGTTAATAATTATAGATATGTAAACGTGAAAAATATAAATATTGACCAGTTTCAGCTAGTTTAAATCTCTATTAGTAATACATCTCTAGAAACGCATAATTTTTTGAGTGTTATAGGTTCTATCTTTTGTCCTCATGTTATCCACGAAAACGTTTACGGCCTAGTAATAATAATAACATTAAGGAAAAATATATACACGCGTAAAATGATGATATTATTTTGCAGTAACGAATATAGCGCGGGCGGCGCTTGCTCGCTGGAGGCGCAGGAGCACTGCAACGATGACGCGAACGGGTTCGCGATCGTAGTCAACGGTCACTCGCTGGTACACTGCCTGCACCCTAAACTGGAAGAGAAGTGAGTACCCACTGTGCACTGGGGATGATAGACGAGTGCATCACTGGTCCAGTTATCGGTACATAATTTTGGTGGTAGCTAAATGTATTTATTTTTAATTATTTTCATTTTGTAATATCTTTCTTATTGTAAGTCTGTGTGTGTCCTGCTTTTTTGCAATAAACGTATCTATCTATCTATCTACTTCACCCACTCAAGGTATAGACTGTAAAACCGTACCAAATGGGTAATACTTGACTCTTACTGACTAAAACCTCGCGGTGGTGGCCTAAAAACTGCGGGAACACTTTCGCACAGTAATGCAGTTCCAACGGCGAGCCTTGCATACCTTGCTAAATAGTTTTTTTTTTTTATCAGCAAAGACATGTCACAAGACCGACCAATTTCTCAGTGTTAAGTGACAATAAGTATGTAGATCATATCTTCCCATAATATTTTCACTGTCATTATTTTTAAATCGTAAGAATATTTCTCTTCATATTTCATATTTTATTTCTCCACTATCACCGATAAAGTTCGTGACCTACAATGTTTTAATAAGATAAAATTACTTTGTTTACTTCACAGATTTTTAGACGTGGTATTGCAATGTCGATCAGTGATATGCTGTCGTGTGACGCCCCTGCAGAAGGCGATGGTGGTGGAACTGATCAAGAAAAGTCGGAAAGCGGTCACGCTGGCAATTGGCGATGGTGCTAACGATGTATCCATGATAAAAGGTAATCCCTTGTAGAAACGGTAATCCTTTTATATTTTATATCTTAAGAGGTAGCCTGGTTGTCCGTGGCGTTCAGTATTTTATTAACTTTCTACAAGGACTAGGTTCTGAATTGTACAGTGTATTTACCATACATAATTTTTTACAAAGGGGATCTTTTTTCATGAAAGAAAATGTCACAAATTCCTTCGCACTTCCTAATTTGTCACTGTCATATAAAAACCAAATACAAAAATCTGGCAAACGTGAGAGGATAAAAAGAAAGATAGAGAGAGAAATAGTATGTACTTCGTCATATTTATGTATGTATTCTGTCATAGCGGCTCACATCGGCGTGGGCATATCGGGGCAGGAGGGTATGCAAGCTGTACTGGCGTCCGACTACTCGATAGCGCAGTTCCGGTTCCTGCAGCGGCTGCTACTTGTGCACGGCCGCTGGTCGTACTACCGCATGTGCAAGTTTCTCCGGTACTTCTTCTACAAGAATTTCGCGTTCACTGTCTGCCACTTCTGGTTCGCGTTCTTCTGCGGCTTCAGTGCACAGGTGAATAGATAAAACTGGCAATAGCTTAGTATGGCTGTTTTCGTATATATGGATCTGTGCTGTACATCTAAGAATTTCAATCTTTGAATCTTTAATTTTAAATATCGTCTGACGTGTTACGTAGTATGCCTAAAAAACGTACACACTAACATGCCCGCACTATTGTATTTAATCGTGGACAGTCATTAGTCACATGTTTTATTAACAAAAAAACTATGAATTGTCAATATAGCTGTGTAATAACAAAAACTACCATGTGACATATAAATCTTTATATATTTTATCGACTAGGTATAAATTTAAGTAAAGCTGTATGTAGCACCAACAAGAGAAAAATGTAGTAGAACCGGATTCACTTAATAAAACATTTTGCCATCTATAACCTTATTGTCACTTAACATTATGTGAAATTGAGCCAATAAAATTAGTTTGGTACTTAACTGAAGTGTGGGCAAATACAATTGCTGTCTATAAAATGCTTGATTTCAAAACGTGCTTTCTAACGTATTTTGAATATACGAGTTTTGACTCTAAATCTTGTCTGCAGACTGTATTCGACGAGATGTTCATCTCGGTGTACAACCTGTTCTACACGTCGCTGCCGGTGCTCGCGCTGGGCGTGTTCGAGCAGGACGTGTCGGACGCGACCGCGCTGCAGTTTCCCAAGCTGTACGCACCAGGGCACACCAGTCAACTGTTTAACAAGACCGAATTCATCAAGTCCACGCTACACGGGTGCTTCACCTCCCTCGTCCTGTTCCTAATACCTTACGGTGAGGGACACTATAACTACACTATTTTTATGTTTAATGTCAACTTATAGTGGCGCCGTAGATGTGCTCGTCTAGGATTAACTTATTAGCGACTGATGGTAAGAAATGATTTTCTTTCTGTCATAACCTTATTTCAGCACATTTTTTATTTGATTTAAATATTAAGTGATAGAAGTGTGGAAACGGAAAGTTAATCAATTTAAAGTATTTAGGCAGGTATCTTTATTTAATAAATGGGCTTTTTGTTTCGTAATGCAGCGAAAATTCTATTCGGTAAATCCCTTAGTGGTTGTAATCGATACATTACGGTAGATCCTAAAATACTTCGTCGGAACGCACCATTAAATATGTATGGCGCTAGCTTCGAGAACAACCCAAACTCTAAAGACATAAGACACGTTACGTCTTATGTTACGTTAACATGTAGAATATGAAGCTTATTATTTTAGTTTGTATACGATAATTCAACGATATATTATACTACTTTATATGATACATATTTATATATATTGTGATTTTCTAGGTACTTACAAGGACGGCTTAGCACCAGACGGCAAAATCCTCTCGGACCACATGCTCTTAGGCAGCGTTGTTGCGACTATACTGATCATCGACAACACCACTCAGGTACTGACTACACTTGAAAGTACATCTACATCTACTACATCGGGACTGTAATACTAAACTATCGCACAAAGTAGTTATCATCACCCACGCGGGTGTAATTAGGTTATCAAATGCAAATATAATTATATTTGAATATCTGTCCAGTATTGTAGCCAGGCAAGTAAAATATCGAAACTGTCATACTACAAGAACAACTAGCACCATACCTACTGCCATAAAAGCATTGCTGTATTCTAGCAGTCATTCATGTGAGATTAAGAATTATTCTGGGCGATTACGCTCCACCATCTACGGGCGCATTATCACTTAACATAGGGTGAAATCGAGATCAAGTGATAGCACATGACTGATAAAAAATAACCTTTCAAACTTGGCAAGCTATTGTTGTGAGAGTGAATTTTTACTAACAGAATTGGGAACATATACTGTTCTTTTCGTGTATATATCTATGTATATAATTAATCTTTAGAAACACTGTGTCGATATTTTTATTTTATTTAGTAATTACCATTGTAATCTATATAATCGATATAAAGACCAAAGCAAACGTTTTTCTAAAACTATGTACTTTTCTATGAATGTTCCTACTCAAACCACTGAACGGATTCTTATGTAATTTGCTACAAAAACAGTTGATCTACCCGGTTAATATTTAAAATAGCTTTTAAAGCGCAAAAATATTTAATTCCTTCTAGAATAGTAGATTAAATATTTTGTTTCTATATTGACGATAATATAAGAACGCGAGTTTACCGCAGATCGCCCTGGACACCACGTACTGGACGGTGTTTAACCACATTACTATATGGGGCTCGCTAGTGTCGTTCTTCGTGCTGGACTACTTCTACAACTACGTCATTGGCGGCCCCTACGTCGGCTCGCTGACGGTCGCGCTCACGCAGGCCACCTTCTGGTTCACCGCCGTACTCACGGTAACATACTTTTTCGTTTTCTTCATCTTTTCTCAGTGCACCTCTACTTTCTCAACTTTAGGGATCGTCATGACAATCTTTGCCTTAGGGGCTGATGCACAAGTGGCGTGGTAAGGCCGAATTACCTCTCTAGTACTAACAAAATTTTCAGGCGACGTTAGTTGAAAAATTTCTGCTTTCAGAGCAACAGTTTAGTGGCCAGGTAATATAAATTGAAATAGATTTTTATAAATTACACATGCACGTTTTTATTGTTTGTTTTAAAGCTACAGTAAAATATTACTGAATTCGTACTTAATTTACAAATATTTTATGCTGCAACTCTCATGTCAATCATTAGCGTAGTGTGAATACATTTCCTGCAGAATTGAAAAAAATTTACTTCTAACTTTGTCCATAATAATGGTGCATTGTTGTGCAGATGATAATTCTGATGGTGCCGGTGGTGTCGTGGCGGCTCGCGAGCTCGTGGACGCGGCCAACGCTGGCGGAGCGGCTGCGCGCGCGGCAGCGGTGGCGCGCCGGAGCGCCCGCACCGCGCACACCTTCTGCGCGCCGCGCCCGCCGTTCCGTGCGCTCGGGCTATGCGTTCGCGCACCAGGAAGGCTTCGGTCGGCTCATCACGTCGGGCAAGATCATGCGCCGCATCCCGCACGCGGACGCGGCGCTCTCCGCGCTCGCCTCCTTACCGGGCAAGTTCCACCCGCGTCCCACCACGCCGCCGCCCTCGCAGGCCTCGTCGCAGTCGCCCCCCTCGCCGCCCACACCGCCCTCGCCGCGAGCTCCTAAACAGGACCTGGATTCGGTTGATTTATGAACGATCGATTGATAAACCAATCCGTTTATAAACGATTAACGTGCGAACAATAAGTGTGTACATGCTGAGATGTGGAGTTCAAACCGCAATATGTAGCGACCTGTGTATATTAATTTATATAAGATTGTCACATGTGTTCTTAAGAGGTCGGAAATGAAAGCGTGGTTCATGGAAGCACGTGCTTCGGGTAACATGAGCGATTGACGAGCTCGTCTGTTTATATATATAATTTCAAATAACAAGAGCGCGTAATATGTTCTCGGTAACATTAATTTTATAATTAGGCGGCGTATGGTATTGAAACGTCCGATTGTTAACGGATATACCTCAGTATTCGATTGGATCTCGCGCGCAGACTGCCGGCCGGCGACCAGTTGTACTTACAGCATCCACTGCGGGGCACCGCGCATAATTATTGGCGTCTCCATTATAAATAGGTGTTCTTCGATAAAAAAAAGACGTAATGTACAATTTAAGAGCGAAAGCATTGTTTGTAAATATTCAGAAGGTTACAAACGAAATATAACTTTTTAAATAGACGGCACAATGCCGTCGAAACTCATATTGTGATAAAGTTAATAGATTTAAAAATTCGTATAATATTATTGCCTATATTAAATTATATTTGTTGATCGAGAGTATATATTGATAGATATTTATTACGATACATACTAAGATTACTCTTTTATATCGGAAATGTAGTTATTTCGTAATGTTCCTTTGTATGTTTAGAGGTAGAGCTCCGTTGATTACGCGCACGGCCCAACGAATATTGTTTTAAACGCGTCACGTTGACTCCGACAAACGTAATGTAAGTAAAGTGTGTGCTGTAAAGATGAGGACGTTACTAAGAGATTGAGAAGCATTTGGTTCAGATCGACAATATATTTTTCTTATTCGGTTTTAATTTTTTTACTGGACACTAGCTTCGTTGTTTTTTTTTTATTATTTTGTTGTCTGTGTTTACAATCTTAGAAAAATGTGCATTTATAAATTTGTCAGTAAAGTGTAAACAGTAAAAACGCCACACTTACATTATGTACCGGTATTTCAGCTACCAATCCTAATATATGATGCCAATTATTAATAAAAAATCTCCCAATAATTAAATCCCTGTATAATTCTGTGGAAAATAATGTATAGAATTTAAAATTGAATAGAATTCTATGTAATGTTCAAATATTATGTTAATGATTGATGCAAAACTATTATTTTATTGAGTAATCAATTTTTTTTTAATTTTTCTAATATACATTTGACTCAGTAATTGTTAAACTTAAATTTTGTGATTGAAATGATAACATGTGCGATTTGTATTAGTTAGAAATTCGAGATTTGATATTTTTTCAAATTATTTGTACAGGGGTATCCGCAATCTGTTGATTTGTGACCGAGCCACGAATAATTAACTCTGTATTGCCACTTGAAACATATCATCGAGCAAACGTGAAGTATGGTGAAATAATTATAGTAGACTAGTATCATGTGGCGTTTTGACTGTTAAATGTAAACTTTTGCTTTTGAATCGATTTTTTATTAAAAAAAAATAATACTCGAAGTGTTTTTATTTTCTTTCTAAAGAGTACGTACTGTAAGGTTATTTATTTAAAAAAATTGATTTATTACTTAATTAGACTAATTTATTACTTAAATATTGAAGAAAATTATCAAAATAAAATATAGGCAACATGTAGATATGCTTTTACATATACTGCTGTAAATTGACATGCGTCCTATATCTGTATAAAAATACATTGATATAATGTTCATAATTCTATTGCCTTTAGAAAATACCTAATCGAATCTTAACATATTCCAAATACTTGGGGAATTGGTACTAAAGGATTGGTAAATAAGGTAATATGGGCCTGTAAATTAATAATATACTTTATTGTACACCAAAAAAGAATTAGAAAATAAAAAAATATATAGAAATAATGAATAAATAAAACATGGTGTACTTCGTAATTGCAAAACATAATACAAAGTATCGGATGATGATAGCAAGCGAAAAGAACAGATGAAAGAATGTGTATATCACTATTCTTTAAAGTTCATCCTTTAGCAATAATGTTGAGCAAGTAATCTTTTAACATATAATAGAGATTGGGCATGACGAATATGAACAGGTGAAGAGTTCCACAGACGAACCACAGAAACAGTAAAAGAGTTTTGGAAGAAAGAAGAGGAATGTACAAGAACGTGAAGTGAAAAATTTAATGAAGAGCGAAGGGTACGATAGTGCAAAATAGAAATGTATTCAAACTGATGTTTTAGATACGAAGGAGTGAGGGGATTGTATAGTACATTATATAAAGTGGTAAGTATGTGAGTATTCCTGCAAACTCCAATCGGCAGCCACATATAAGTCGTAAGCATAAATTTTGAATATGTTCAAGCTTATCAAGCTGCGCTTCAGACACGTCAAGATATCAAATATCTGCATAATCGAGGATAGGTAGAAAAAGGGACCGGCGCAACTTTATTAACTATGGGAAGAAAGTTGCGAAGTCTAGGTAAAGAGTTTATAGCTACGTACCTCTTCCGACTCGCATCGTTAACTTGGGGTATCGAAGGTAAGCAATCATCAATGTAAATACTTAAATTTGTTACCGTGTCACTGTAAGGAACAAGATTACCTCTTACAATGATAGGCGGTAGGCTTGATCAGTTATCTTTAGAATGTAATCTCTGGAACTACCGATAATAATAACTTAAGTCTTTTCAGGATTAATTTTTAAAACATACAATTTACACCAATTTAAGATGCAAGCCAGGTTAGACTTGGTGATGTGGATAGCCTGACCAAGGCTATCATAAGAAGCCAGAGTGTATATGTAGAAATTGTCTGCATACATGTGGTATGAACAAAATAGGTCTTGAGTTATAGAGTTGCGTTATAGAGTTGTTAAAATTGCGAACAGGAGTGATGAGAACACGCCACCTTGTGAGACGCCTCCTACGGTAGTAAGCCAAGTCGAGAAATTATCCTGTAGCTGAATACGGTGTCAGTGTCCAAACAAGTAACTACGAAACCAATCAATGACAACCGGATATATATACATAAGAGCACAGTATACCCAGCATAATATCAAAATCAAAGGTACTAAAAGCATTACTAAAATTCAGAAACGTTAATTTCTGATGTTCCATTCTATAACGAATGTGATTGGTGATTTTCAAGAGTGTAATAGTTGTATTATGACCAGATCGGAATTTGGACTAAAACGGATTTAGTAAGCCGTATTTTCCGAGATAAGAACATAGTCGGTTAGATACCCATCTTTCTAGAACCTTGGAAAGAAAAGAAAGTACGGAATAGTCCGATAATCGGAAAAGGAATGTGTTTTTAAATTACCCATTTATATACAATTTAAAGGAATTTTAAAAATTTCGTACGTCTTGGTTTATGAAATATTTTAAATGTTAATGTTTGTAGATAAAATTTTATTAATAAAATATTCATGGAGTTCTCATAATATATATGAAGTTGTTATTGTAAGTTACAATGGCAATGTTTTTTTAATGTCGTAAATGAAAGAAAGATTTTAAGGTTATTTTCTTTTAAAAGTGATTTCGATAATAAGTAAATGTCAAAACTGTGAGAATAATTTTATGATTAATTAACATGAGCGAGTATTATAATGTAGTGCCGTGGCGTAATTGCAAAGAGTGGAATAAACTTTATGAAGATGTTTTTTCCCCAACTTCTTCTGTGGGAACTAAAGAAGAAGCGCTTAAATTGTTATTTATATGGAAAGCAAGAAGTCCTTACTTGCCTTCAGGGGTTGAGTCTACTCTAACATTACTTGATGTGCATATACAAGATATCAAAAATGTTGGTTCAGATAATGATCAAATGATCCGTTTAGCTTATTCAACAGCCTTAATGCGATTTGTAAATCATATGCTTGATTCGCAAACTGCTAAAGGCAGCAGTTTATATAGAGCTGCAAAGAATTCAGGTGTTCCCGATTGGATCATTGATTTACGACATGATACTGCACATGGTAATAGTTTACCTTCAGTCGAGTTGCTTAGAGAAGCAACATTAATTAGCTTAGGTTGGCTAAAATCTAATTACTGGAACAGACATAAAGAAATTGTTAATGATTATGTGATTGGACCAAGAACTATGCTTGAAAATGATGAAAAAATAATAACTTTGATGAATATCTTTATTTCATTGAGTATTTGTGCACACTCTAGATTGAATGTCAAAACTTTATATGATATACATGATACAAATGTTAGGGAATCAATTGTAAATGAGATTCATGAATTATTTGTTGACGTCTTGGATTTATCAAACTTGAAAAAAATATCAATTCAATCATTAATTAATTTACTCAATGTACATTCTAAGCATTTATTAAAATCTAAAAACTCTGTTCTTAATGTAAATAGAGCTTTGCTTGGTAAAGACTCTATATTTCTATCATTGGAGTTGTTAAATTTTTTTAATAATGATAATACAAAAAAAGTAACTTGCCTTAGCAAACACTACATACATAGTTTTGAAGTTCTACTTACATTCTTACATACAAATGATATACTACAAGATTTTATATTAGAGCTAATAAATGCCACAAAGAATAGTGACGAGATAAGCAGAAAACGTTGGCTAGCTGCTATGTGGGTATCAGAGATTTTAAAAGCTTTGAAAAAATCTACCCAATTTGTTAACAAATTCAAGTAAGTAAATAAAAAATGTTTCAGTTTTTATTGTTCTAAGGATTAAGTAGATCAGAGATTTCTTTTATGGTATTTCCTACTGCTTTGAGATTTCCAACTATTTTAATCAATCTTCTGTGCAAAATTATACACACAAGGTCAGATAACTCACAATATATTCATGTGAATAACAAGAGAATGTAACCACAAGTTTTATCCAGGATTAAAAGTGTTAAAAAAGTATCTTGACTACCTACTTGGGTGACTAGCTATTGTACCAAATTCAAGAAAATTATGTTTGGTAGTTTTTGCATGGTGCAGCATGATGACAGAGTGACAGAGATGATTTTTAAAATAATTCTTTTCATCTCTATAATCATTATATTGGTCAATATATGTTCAATTTATAAATAGACATGATGTGTTGAGACACTTATTATGTATCATTTTAGATAATCTGTACTATCAGATATATATTAATTAATTAATAATTCTTGCCAATTTTTGTTTTAAACTGTTTACTTTTTTCAGTAACCAAAATGACAACTCAGAGAAAAAAAAGAAAAAAGATCTTAAATCACTGTTTTATCACTGGTTTCCAAATGAAAAAGGGTGCAGTCTGTTGTTAGATTTATTTAAGCCAGTACCTAAAGACTTGACCGACATACATTTTATACAGCCAATTATCTCTACTTACAATGAATATCTCACTTACTTTATAGAGGATATGCTGAACCTAGTGGAACCACAGTTACCACAAATAATTGTGAAAAGAATATGTAAACTTGCTAACCTAATAGCATCACCCACCATATCTTTAACAAAATCAATGGCTTCTAAAATATTTACAGTAGATGACGTAAAGGCAGCAACAGAAGAATGTTATGTTATTGATGATGATATGAATGCTGAGTATGATTCAGTGAAAGCAGTTAATTCTGAAAGTATTAAAATTGGAAAGGAAACTTCAAAACAACAGATTACTGGAGTGTGGCAATTAGTGTCTAGTGAGCATGATTGGTCCATGTGTCCAATAGGTACTGTGCCATGGGATCAGGAAAGTAATAAGCAAGAAACTGAAGCAAATCAGAATGTTGAACAAATGGACATTGAAGATATTTAAATAAATAAAACGTCATTTCTACAGCAACTGTTTATTTTTAATATTTGTATACAATTTCATGGTTTGGTTATATTTCATTGTATTTGACATCATAGATCCCTAAAGTGAAATAATATACATGTTACTTATCTAATTCTATACATAATAAAGGTTATAATCATTGAATGCCGTGACGTTAAAACTTGTTTTAAATCATTAGTGAGAGATTACAGTATTGGTCCTTGGCGAACATGAAATTCTTTTTTTGTTTTAATATCTACAATAAGAATGGGCTCTTTTTGGTGTAAAATTATCTTGAAGTTTGAAATTATTTTAAAACATAAAATTTGTCCTAACATTGTTAATTCTGGATCAAAGTATCGAATCGGTGCTTTCTTTCCTAATGATGTTTAATACCAAGCGCAAAGCATACATTGTAATGTGGACCAATATTTAGATAAAGAAATTAGGATATCGAAATTATTTTATAATAGCAAAATTAACGTAAAAAAAAACAAGACACTAGCAAGTACTGCAGCAGTTTATCCCTATCGCCTATATTTACATAATCACCAACGGATCGCGAATTTATCTACACGCACAAATAACTCGTCGACCTTTAACTGAAGTCACATTGCACATTTCATTTAAAACTCTACATAAATAAATTTCCAGTACGAGTATATTCCTAACAGGGCTCCCATATAATGCACCCAATAGCCTTCTACTTCCATTATAAAGAATACCGTCACATGAATCTCAAGACAGGCGACGAATGTTTTCAATAACAATTTTGTGATACAAAGATCACTAACATTAGACATGGCCCACTGAAAGCAACCTAGTGAAGGCACAGTAAAAACAGTATAAGGTACTGCGACACAACCACAATAAAAACAATATTACATATACACCATGAACGCTTGTTGCAGCGGTCTTTGTTCATCGCTTTAGCGAAGCACTACACCGTAGTATTTGTCATGCGTTGTGTTGAGATTCTATTATTAAATTATAAGAACGATAAGTAACGATATAAACTAAGTGTACAGCTGTTGCGGTTTGGTAATTAAAGCGCATATCCAATTCATAAGTATCTTTTTTTCACAGAATAGTTCGTTGTTTGAAGAAAGTATTCATACTATACATAAATCTTATATAGAATGGTGTGTATAGTATTTGTGACTTAACAATAAATTCAATAGCTTAACAAATAGACAGTCTTTTAGATAATAATAGAAAAAAAACAAGCAAGGTACTGTCGGTTATATAACTGGTTTAACATAACACAAACGAGTTTAGTGAAATATTTATATATAGACATTATTGGAAACACTGATCAGTTCGTTCAACCGATATGCACGTCCCTGATCATAAATTAAGGGTTAACAACAAATACTTAACCCCTTGGCGTACGTACACACACAATCACTTCAGAGTCATCATTTAATTCGTACTACTGCAAAATTCGCTAGGTTTAAAGTATTTATAGACTGTTGCAAAGAACAAAAGAAAAACCTAATATTTACAAAAAAAAGCACACGATATTAAAAGCAATTTTTTGGATGCATCGAAATATCTTTTCCTTGTATGTCAAAGGGTTAATGTTGAAATAAGACAAATCCCCTACGTTAATAATAGAATATGAATATATATTTTTTTAAATCGAGCTAAGCGTAACGAACTAGCACATATGTTCTTGATTCATAGACGTTCTGTCGATTTCATGGAATGCGGTAACGCGTCGCCCTAGTTATATGGTCATAGACTTCAATCATAGAGGGTACAGAGATCTTAACCCATACATCTGATGGTTTGTACAGTTGAGGATATAATCAACGTTATAGCTGATTTTACAAATACAGTATAATGATAAACATACATTTCAATATAAATTTGCCCTCATCGAAGTGAAGACAAAATGTACTATTCAGTGAAGCAGATTTTTTTTGTCTTCACTTCAAATTGTACCTTTCAATATGAATGATATTCTGTTTAAGACGATAAGTTGACGTGGTCATCAATAATTGTAAGTGGCAATGATATATTAACACAACAAGTGCAAAACTTATCCACAGAAGAACTACAAAACTTTATTAATTATAATTATAATAATAACAAACATTAAAATAATATAGCTAAAAGTCCCACAAAATAGATATGGCTTAATTAACAATCACAATTCGATCCCTTAATAAATTTTTCAATAAATACAAATAACATATACCTGGGACTATGTCATAATAATAAGAATAATCTCATATATGTTTTGATTGGTAATCCTAGTATGTACCTTCGACAAACTCTCACAAAGTAGGTACGTTATTTTAAGCTCTTTAAAACATTACACTTAATTATAAACCTATGCTCCGTGATTTTTTTGAGAAAATCATTTCCACTTTCCCTCAAAATATCAAATTACGTAATAACAAATATGAGCGAGTACATATAACGGGGCAAGATACCAAATGGGACACCGGTTATAATGTACTTTATAATGTCTTGATGACAAAGAATATGTTACAACTAAACGAACTAAAAACAACTTTTTTTTTTGTTTTTATCCGATTATATAAGTTTGCACTCATTCAAACAGGATTAACCCAAATATGTATATAGCTAATGGAAAAAAGACCTTTAATTTACTTACAATATGTTACTGTGATATAGATTATCAACTTTTTAAAATTGCTAAATAATTGATATAATATATATGATAGTGATCTACAAAATTATAATAAAAGTGAATATAATATTATAAGATTGATTTTTGTGGTATATACGAAATTCAGTCCACAGGTATTGAGCTGTTATATATGTTAAAATGAACGTAATGAAATACTAAAACGTTGTTCTACTCATATGAAAATTCAAAATAAAAATTATAAAAACCTGCATCACCTGAGAAAAATTTGGTAGATTTACTTATCATTTTGCATTGTTACAGTATTTATAAGATTTCTAAACGACTAAAATTATACTAAGCAAAATTCATCAATTCAAGTGACGTCACATTCATTTTTCTTTTTTTAATGGGCTAACCACTAGACAACAATTTTACACGATGTTAAGTATCAATGAGGTGGAATATGGTGAAACTGCTCACTATGAGTACTCTGGCTATCATATGTAAGACCGAAAGAGAGCTTAATTACCTTTGCAGTATAAACCTGTCATTGTTAGTTTACAAACACCATTGTGTATAATTTAAAAATGTAAAATTTGTGAAAAAATATAATGTGTGATTGTAAACGAAATTTTACAAACCCCACGGAGTTTCTTCTTAATTCTTATCAGAGGTGGACGTGTTGCAACCAGGCAGTATTGATTAACGATTTAAAATCATTGTACATATCCAATTTAATAAAGTTATCTCGAATTTTAATTCACTGCATGTCATTTCTGTTCATTGCGCAGTTGAGTACCACTGTTGCTTATTGCTTGGCTCGTGGTCACGGTTGTGTATTGCGCAGTTCCGTGTCACCGTTGCGTCTTGCGCGGTGCCGTCGCGCTACACCATGATGGGGTCGTCGGACGAGAGCTGCCGGTGGAGTAGGCGCTGCGAGCGCAGCGAGGCTGACCCGGCGCTCAGGTCGTCGGTGCTACCGAACTCTCCGTCGTGGTCGGTGGTGGACAGCAGGTCGTCGTCCGACGTCGCTCTGCACATGTCACATTATAATAAATTAAAATGATTTATGTAAATCTACCAAAAGGATATTAACACTAAGGTTTCCTAACATTTATACATGCTTTCTTTTTCGACGCTATGGTATTCTGAATCTTTTAAAAAAAAAACAATTTTAAAGCAAGGTAGCCATAACAGTAGAAGACAAAAATCAAATATGTTAAAGTATAGAACAACGTGTGCAAACAAGTTGTGTCAAAAAGACGCGTTTTTTTTTCTCCAATATTTAGATACAGAAATCGGAATAAAGCTGATAGTGGCCATACAGCTCATTAATAGACGGTAAACCTATTACTGATGTAACAGCAATTTCAATCCATCTCAAAAAAAAAATACTTTAATAATATCCAATTTGATCATGCGAAACTTTTAATGTACTCCTATCACTTGGTGTTTCACGACAATTCCTCTTAACATAAAAAGGTGGTTGTACTCTACGATAGTAAATAGCGAAAACAATTTTCCATTGTATATAGTATAAGATATGGTTAATCAAGTGACCGTATCAGCGTCGGCAGGTTGTTGGTGAGTATTTCCTTCTCTTTCTGTATCTCGCTGATGTGCCCCTCGAGCAGCTGCTGCTCGGCGCGCGGCGCGTGCGCGGCGCAGCGCAGCGAGCGCAGCCGGTGCGACGCGGTGTGGCACGCGGTGTCCAGCGTCGCGATGTCCTGCAGCATGCCGCGCACCTGCGCACCGCAACATGCGCGCACACAAAAGCGTGTTTAAGTATCGTATCGCTTTATAAAATTAAGTCTTAGCCTCAGCTTGGCTCCTCTACTCCCACTTTACTGAGCCTAATATTTTTGCATGATTACGCTTAAACCTAGATTTTACGGACAGTTCTTATGGGTTTCTTTTCGTGTCTTTGGTAATTTGGGTTTATTAAAGTATTCTTATATTTAATGTTTTACAAGAAAAGTATAAAGCGCCGTTGCTAGAGACAATAAAAAATATTAATTAGGTTGAAAGTATATTAATATTCAGCACTTTTTATCTAAAGTTGTACCGTCAAAATGACGGGTCCCGTAAATCTAGTGTTAAGAAGCCGCAGTATCGTTACTTAAAACGGACAATTTCTGTACTAAAAGTCCAACAGCGCGAATATAGCATATTTTCATAGTCTTTACTAGACAGTGATACAAAACACCGTGGAGGGCTGTGGGTTAATATTATAGTACCCGACATTTGGTTTAGACATTGAGTTACAGATATGGATCAATATACTATTACGATATAATTTCAGAATTATGATTTAAAGGAAAGCTAGAAGTACTAACTTTGAATGTGTGAAATAATTTATCACCGGCTCGTTTTTACGTGCATGAGTATCGCATACCATCAAGGAAATGTCATACCAATCTCGTTACTACATTGTCTAAAAACCTTTTTAATAAGGCTTGACTTATGTACTACAGTATGACATGCGTGTGTATATGATTCCGTCGCTAGTATAAAAATTTATAGTTTGAGGTGCGTACGAGGTGCATGCAGTGCATGTATACACACATGCACTGCATGCACCTCCTACGTATGTGCGTGAGGGCATGAGCTACCGACCGTCCTCATCTTATCGACGAGTATCGCCTCGAGGCATGCGGTCTGGTGCGCGATATCGTGCAGCGAGTCCTGCGCGGGCTGCACCTTGTGCGTGCGCAGGATGCACGGCGCAAACACTATAGCGAGCGCGTTCGGGCCCATCCTGCGCCAGGTACATCACATGTTTGTTAAAATATCCACAATAGAATAGAACAACTGCACCTAGTCGATAGATAGAATGAATTGTTTGAAACATCATGTATGTATTACATTGAATATTTGTTACAAGCTTCTCCCGTTACTGTCAATATAAACGAAATAGAGTCCAAGATAATAAATGTTGAAAATTATGTATACTTGTGTGTATGCATGATGCCGCACTACGCAACAATTACTAGATGGATTTTTTTTTTAATTGAATATAATAATACTGTATCATCCAAGTTAATATTATTTACTTTTTACTGCGAGAACTTAGAACATCAATGAGAGACTGAAGTAAAAAATTATTGGTAAAAAGTCATCATATCATTAGAGATCAAGTACTCACAGATAATAGCGGGAATTTTGTAACAAGCTCACCTGTTGTGATCTTCGCCCAATGCGACTCGCGCCAGGTGAAATATCAGCCTCTCCACCAGGTCGAAGTTAGGTTTAGGCAATTTCTTAAGTATGGTAAATATAGTTGATACTCGTTCCTGCAATTCATTTAATTAATTATTACATAAATATTCTATGCTTTGTAAAACTGCAGCAAAAACAGTTATTGAGGTAACGTAATTTGACATCTTGTATCTTGGCAACCAGTGCAGTGGGTTCTTATGTAAATAAACTAAATAGTCTCAATGTATAAGACGTGGATTTATTTCTAGCGAATTACGTAAATATACCATTCATCGCTTCGCTACATTTAGCCTCATTAAAAAATATTCACTATAGTTTACATTTTTTCTATTTATGTATTTATTAATTAAATAATAGTTCAGTTTCTCGATACGAATTAATATTTTTTTTTATTTGAAACAGTGCTGAAAATAAGGACTAATCAAACATCAAAATACTCTCGATAGAGTTACCACCATTCAAAGAATATAAACAAGAATGAGACTATCAATCGCAATTAGCTCGCGGCTCACAGGATCCGCGGGCCCTGAATTCGATGAAACTGTAAAAGTCGTCAAAAAGACTAACAGAGCAAACAATTACCATATACAGAAACAGTAGAAGTTACCAACCATTGCTCAGACACGAAATAGCAGATCAATTATCTTGCAACATTCACATTTTGTTTATCGTAGGTAGGTAGGTAGGTAGAGGAAGGAGTATGACCATCACCTGCGGGTCGGATATTTGCGCGGCAAGTATGAAGTCGTCGTAGAGGTCGAAGGTGAGCAACGGCTCCGGCAGCTCACGGAAGAAGCTTTTGAGCACGGAGGTGCGCACGTGCACCGCGTAAGAGTCGAGCCGCTCCACGCCCTCTTGCGGCCGCTCGTCCAGCAGCCACCGCAGCTCGCGCACCTGATGCGAATCAACGACGTTGCACCGGTACATTAGACTTTATTTTCTTTTTTTCAACAATTGGCTATCAAATGACCTTACCAAAACTCTTAAATCATTTTAGGTGACATTATAAATGGTCAAATGTGACTTTCATATGTAGGACTTTTGATACCGCAATACTTTCATAGCGGCACATTGACATTGGAGGTGATAGCTAGCCAGGTATCTTCCAAAAAATCTTACCATCATCCAAACTTCACTGCTCTTATGGCTCCTGGATCGAACCAGGGAACCTTCGTGTTACAAAGCAAGTGGTAAACCGCTGCGTTACGAAAGCAATTAATAAAGATAAAACAGTAATTTCAGAATATTAACCCTTTGTGGACTACCGCCGCATATATGCATTTTGTGAAAATCAGCAATTATGCCAAATAACTCATATATGCGTTGGGCTAAAAAAACTGACAGAGCCTAGAAACGCGTGTCTCAAGTAAATGCATGTGTACACATAATATAAAATGTCCAGAATTTGACTTAGAGTGATGTCAACGACGACATAAGCTGGTCATCACGGTACGGTTCACTTCGAGGAGTCCCGTCCGCAAAAGGTTAATAAAGATAAAAATTGTATAGCACTAGTACAACTACTTAAGTGTAACATTTATTTACCAATATACACTGAAAGTTTAAGACTTACCTTAGAACTAAGTCCACTCTTCCTGTACAATCCCTCTGTATACAAGCCGGTCATTTCTATGGTTGTGATGAGTCGGTCCACGACTATGGGTATGTTACCGTCCCCAGTGGGCAGATCACTTAACGGCACTCCGAAGACCTACGATATAAACAGAAACGTATAAAAATCTAAAGTCAGAACGACCTCATAATACTAACTAATAATTTGTTACTTTTCGAAGAATTATTTTTATTATTCGAAGCAGACTTTCAAAGCGTAAAAATAAATCTAATTAATTTTTTATCTTTGTTTTCATTATAATCTAATTAATATTAATTCAATGGAAGACGTTTTTATTTTTTATTTCAATGATTTCACAAAAAATTGATAGTTTGTCTATCTAAATTATTTGTAATTCTTTAAATGCCACAGACCTTAACATAATATCAACAATTATTCAATTGAAATAGTTATCAATGAATAATAATTTTTTTGATAGATCCAAGTATTTAATAGCTTCGGCAAGTAAATGTATTTGTACATTATAATTTTTAAAACATTCTAAAAAAGAAAATAGATTATAAATGCAGTAGTATACCACCACCTAGTATGCATATGTGTATAACATGTCCCACCTTCCCGCGCTTGAGGACGCCGATCTGTTCCCTCCCACCAGCGTCGACCGCGCCCACGATGGCGGCGCTCGGCATCACGGAGTCCTTTCTACATTGCGTAGTCACCTGCATCACCGCATACTTTAGTGTTGTTTTAACATACATATGAATGCAAAATTCTCACTAGCTCTGGTAGTGAATTAATTATTAATCGTTGCTCATTTTTCATAAATGTTTATTTTATAAACAAACAGTAATAATTAAATTTTATTAGTATTATATAACATAGCCTCGAATAAATTTTGCACATACAGTATGCAACCTGTTCCAATAGGCTACAAGTTTTCGGGAGCGTCACATAAAACTTTTTTGCATAAGTATAAACTCGTTTTGTATAATAACATCACTTTTTATTATTATCATTGTTATCTACTAAATTACGCAACAAAAACTAAAAAGGTCGAATGTAAAAATGTCTATAAATCTAGAGCTGAACTAACCTTTTGAAATATTACGCTTTAATATGAATGTGTAAAATAATAGTGTGCAATCGCTATTATGTACTAGCTATATTAAAAGCATTATCATTACATTAAGAAAGAGATAGCATCTTTAAAAACACTCGGATAATCTGACGGCCTCCGACATGCAATGATTTATCTGCTTGCCTTTCAACGCGGTCCCGGTTTCGATTCCCGGGCCACAGGATTAGTGGAGTCTGGATGGTGATTTTTGGAACCTGCCTGGCTAGCTACCACCTTCGATGTCAATCTGCCGCCCTAACAGCATTGCGGATCCGGTAGTCACACTATGACCTCACTGTCACTTAAGATCAGGTGAAATCGAGGCCAAGTGATAGTCCATAACCAATAAAAAATACAGCAAATGCTCACCTTCATGTAACACTTCTTATGTGACGTCAGCTTGCAAATCTGACAGATGAGAGAGCGCTCAATGGGCCACATGAAGAACGTCTTGCAGATCTCACACTCCGTAGGTATGTTGATCATGCACAGAACGAATGTGTGACCTTTGTACTGTATTGGTTCATCCACCTGTAACATATCAATATCGTAAGTGTTATTTATTTAAAACTGCAACAACTAAAAGCAAACAACTGAAAGGTGGAGTACCTTTCCACACTCTCTACTAACAATCAAGTGCAAGTGGTAATAGTTAGAAACATTTTAAGTAATTCACTATTAATATTAACACATTTGATTGATTTGGTAATGAAAATCTATATTTTCAATAACCACTTCTATTTTGATGCGTATTTTGTGCATTCTATCATCACGTGAATGAAATATATAAATAATTATGCATAAGATAATAGCTTTCTTAACCAGTTTTGAATTTAAATAAAGTACGCAAAAATACATTGAATATGATTAGGAATAAATAGTATAATACCATAAAGTACAAAATTTTTTTTTACCTTTCGTTTCTTATCTTTCTTCCTTTTCGTCCTGGCCTTGTCCGTCTCGTGTTGGCTCATGAACTCGTCCATGAAGCCTCTGAAGGCGTTGACGCCCATCGTTATGGACAGGGTAGAACCCTCCCTGGCGCAGACGGTCTCCATAACGTGAAGGAAGTTACCTATGAGGTCTTTGTACTTGAGCGCGGAGCCACGAGTCTCTACCACACTGTACGTGGCTACGAGATTGTCCTTAAATTCCCGCAGTGCGTGCTTGAACACCCTGTCCACCTGATTAATGTATGGTTAGTTTGTTATATGTTTTACTAAATGGCGCTCCCGATTACATTCACGTGTATAATAAAAGTAATACAAAATGAATTTAATTTCTGAAAACCATCATAAACATTATAAAGGTTGATTATATCTTATTACATAAAAGCTGCCAAATTTTTGAGTCCTGTGAGATCATACAGACCAATATAATATTTAAAAATGGTTGCGTATTAAATAATTAAGCATGGATATAAAGCCATATTTTAACTATTAGAGAACAAATAATGAAAATTATTCAATATGCAGAATACGGCGTTTCCAGAGATACATTTTATGTGTAGATCACTAAACAAGTCTATAAGTAGTAGACTCTTTTGTCTTGTAGATTTGTTTAATGGTAGGTGATTGATAAAATAAGATAATCTTGCATTCTTATAGGTTATTATTATACTTTTGTTATTGTTTATATTTTGTTAGAGGCTAGCGCTAGTGTTAATATAAATTGAATAATTCTTGCATTGATTTTTTTTTTAAAAAATAAATTCTACCTCAGACTGCTTATCATTTTCCGACGACTCCATTTGATAGATCTTTTTCGTAATGAAATTCTGCATCGCTTGCAGTTCCGTGGCATCAGATATTATCTTATCCGTTCTGTCCATGAACTCAGACGTCCCGGTAAGGCTGAAGTTCGAACTGACCGAGCTTTTAGACTGGTCTGAAAGCGAGTTGTAGGCGGAATCTTTGATAATTCGCTTTCGATACTTGTGTCGGCCCCTCGGCGATATAGTAACTGGACTGGAGCACGGCATTGTGATCACGCCCTTATTCTGTATGCATTTAGTGTGATAAAGCTGTTTGCAGTCGATGCAGCGTTGGCCTTGTGTGATGAAGGCGTCGATTGCTTGATGGCAGTAGACGCATTTGTCACCTTTAGCGAAACGTGTACCTTTGCGAAACCTGTAATATTTATATTCGAAAATATAACTATTGTAAATACTATTTAAGTTATACTGATTAATAAAAAAATAATATTCACTAAAACAATTTATTTACTACGACAGTACTTTCGATAATTATTTAAAGTGTATATCGATAGAAGTTCTTGGTTGTAGAATGACAAAATGGGTTACTATTTATTAGGAATTCGAGCATCTTTAATAAAGATATTGTGCGATGGATTTGTTGCAAGAAAAAGTGCGCTGCTGCTGCTACTGCAGGGTTCGGTGATTTTTGCGCTGTTAGTCTTTTTGACGACTATTACAGCTTCATCGAAACTGACCCACGGATCCCGTGATCCGTGAGGTCAGAAAGAATGTAAACGTATATTACATAAATATGCCTTAAAAACCTTAATCGCTATGCTTAAATTAGCCTCTTCGACTTACGATGTACAATATTATTATATCTAGGTTTTTAGTTCATGGCATTTCATGTCTTTAACCACTTAGGTACGAGCGTCAACTATGGTCGACGGCCAGGAATTTTATCTAATCTCTGCGGTTGCGGAGTGTTCGCTCGCATAATTTTAGTTTCGATCAGTCCATTACTCAACACCGTTCTGCGACGATTTTACACGTGTAAAATAAGAGTTATTATATTAAGTTCTCTTTAGATTTTAAATAAATAAATAAAACGCTTTTAATACATGTCGGTAATAATATAATGTACATTTTTTCTTAGATTATTAGACCCATAATAAATTCTGATACATCATCAAGTGAAGACAGTATCGTTTTTAGACACTTATCATCAAGTAACATTTTTTCTTTGTTGAAAAATTGGTTCGATACAACCATAAACGAAACTTTTTCAATTATGACGAATGCAACATGCGGACGGTGAGTGCGGGCTGTGGGCAACGTTTCGTGGTCGATAGGCGCCGTACCGAATCTAAACTTATTGCATTTAGAGGTACATAATAAGTCTAGACTGAGTGTTTAGTATACCAAACTTTACCATACCTGTGTCCAGCGATGCGAAAAAGTCCATTGCCAGTTTGTCCGATGTAGTCGGTGGAGCGCGGGTCAGCGGGCCGCAGGTCGGTGCGTAGTTCGGGCCGCAGGTCGCCGTGCAGATCGGGCCTCAAATCAGTTCGTAGATCGGAGCGCCTCTCCGGGGCGCCGGGGGCGGGGTCGGAATTACGACGCCGCCGCGCACCGGTTGCGTCCGCGCGCGCACTAAGGCACATTAAAGATTTACTATCGTTTATATTTACCTAAAGGTGATTTAAGAATATAAACGTGATATCAGTGTTTTGTATCTATCTCTTAGGACATACTATAAGGTCGTAGTACTCATGAGTAATTTATATAAAAAACATAAATGCCAATATAAATGTCGCAGTAATTTTTCGATCTATCTCATAACACTTATCATGGGATCGTAGTTTTCTAGTCTCTTTATATGACAAAAGCTGTCACTCATACTGATATGGGTGGTAGCTTACATGTCCCGCTCGGGCAGCGGCGCGGGCAGCGGTCTGGGTGCGGCGTCGGTGCGGTCGGTGCGGTCGGCGCGGTCCGGGAGCTCAAGCTCGGCGCGCTCCGGTGGCAGGGTGCGCGGCGAGC
>DWQX01000565.1:0-40204 GCA_018245475.1 Pharmacophagus antenor
ATATTGTTACGTTATCATACGCAGATTTAAAATATTTTGCAAATTATAACCTGTGTACAAAGTGGTTTCAAACTTTTGGCCGGCAGTGTATGTCCATAAGCCTTTCTCGAGGAACACAACTTAACCCTCATATTTTCAGCCATCCAACTGCGGACAGCTACTTTGCTGATCTTTGCTAGCTAATGAGGATCATTTGCTACGTGAACTGCGGGTGACCTTCTTTGACTTAACGCGATCTCCACTCGAAGGCGCGTCTACACCTTCATTGGTCATAAATTTATGACAATAATCAACAAAAGAACTTAACAATAGTCTAATGCAATACCACGTTACTGCTGGCGTTTCAAGTCGGCGGTTCGGGTTCGAATACCAAATCCAATTGTGTAAGGCGATTTACTAGGCTTCGGATAATGGATTACTAATGTCCGCTGTATCGATTAGTGAGTTCAAATTTATCGAGGTGAGAATATAACGTGTTGTCATGCGTCTTAAGTGGATGGATCGAGTGACGTATAAATTGGCTCTCACGTGTATACGCCTGTTGGAACACAGCAACGCTATTATGGCGGCAGTTTGACGTTCCTAAAGTACAACACAAATCAATCTGGTTCAGACAAAAATGACATTGTTAGGAGCAAAACTATCATAATGGATCAGTTGGATTACTTGTTTTTTACATCGTATAGAAATATGGATTTTGTAAACTGCTTTTCACGGGATAGTCTCCATTGTGGTCTGGGCAGTATATGATACGATTACTTCACACAAACTGTTTCATTCGAATCACACAGCGTACAGTTGTTCTTAACTTTCAACCTCCGCTGTAACGCGATAACGTCGGATGCGGTGTCACAAACATTTTGTTTATTGCACAAATTAACAGGAATTCAAAACCAACTACTGATAACGCTATTTATATTACTCTTTTTTATATTTGTTTTTTTTTTATTTTTGTTACAATGGACATGTCAATCCCATCTTGTCTTTTTCCATCAAGACAACGTATTCATTATCAAATTTAAAATGATATAAATAATTTTATAAAGTAAATTAATAAACACTTAGTTAAAACAAATCAACCCTATTCTGCCAGTCAGTTATATTACTCTTAGACAGTACTGGTTTTAAAAGTAATTAATTTTGATTCAGGAAGTCCCGATGATAGAAAATTATTAGATAAATTAACGTAATTAACTCGAAAAATTTCCAATATAAGTTTAACATTAAAATTTTCATGGAATTATAATATCTTTTTAAACAGTTATTATTGTAAAGCTTTGGCGACAATTCATATTAATGAGTAGTACGCTTTACCATCATAAATAGAATCCTCGATTAACATCAGGTCAATCACTAACCTATAACATGGTATAGATTTAATTTAATAATGTAATTGTCTTCGGGGTTTATTGTAGTTAATTTTCCACCTCATATCATCATAAAAGAAGTTTTATCTCAGTATTAAAGTTTATGGCGTGAATTCTTCGACGATAAAATAATATACCCGTCGGCAGATGATAATATTTACACGTTTATTATTAAGTTTGTTTAATAAGCGTCCACTTCACAGCCATTGGCACAGATAACGAACTAACAAAACTTTCGCGCGTTCCACTCTGCAACTGTCTGCGGTCTCTCATTTTGTAACGTTAAAAAAATAGAAACTTGTCGAGTATTTTTTTTTCCAATTCTAAAATATTACATATGAAATATGGCCAATATTTTTATTTATTTCATTACCTTTTTCGTATACATATAATGCTAAAACCTCTTTTTAATACCTAATATTAATACCGAATTCTGATTTATAGGTAGCTAGTATAATTTTTGGTGTAATTGAAAATGAGAAATTTTCCGTAGGCCTTATAATGCACGTCGTGCCTTGTAGACAAGTTCTGATCCTGAACAACGTTGTGGTTTAATGAGTTAGAGGTATTGTGCACAAGACGGTACAAATGCCATCAGGTCACTATTCTGATAGATTCGTCGCTGTATAAAGAACATTTTGATTCACTTAGTAACACAAACTTTCATCCGTTATCTGCGAATTATTTCGTTTTAATGATATTACTGTTTATTTAGTTCACATACCAATATAAAAAATTTATATACGTAGTGTTGTAAACGTAGTAAAAGGAATAGATTGTTTTAAAATTACGTAGTAAAACTATTGTACGTATTTTACGTAGTAAAGATATTCTTCGTTAACAGCGTGATAACCGTTATACGTTAATTCCCACTGTAGGTATGTAACGTGCCTTTAACTGTATTAACAAAGATAAGATAAGCCAACCTCGTGAATGTACCGAGCTGTGTACGAGGGAATATTAAGCAAATTTAATTAGTCTTAAGTATTTCAGGCTTACATCTTAACCGTTTTACAAGGATACGTAATGTTAAATGATGTTAAGACCTCATTGCCACTTAAGATCAAGTGAAATTGAGGCCAAGTGTTAACCGATAACCGATAAAGAAAGGTCATAGATAGTAAAAGGTGGATTACCCAGAATACTCTTACTTTTACATGTATGACTGCCGGAACACAGAAACGCTATTATGGCAGTAGGTTAACGTTGAGGTCGGTAGCTAATTAGGTGGATTCGGAAAACCCTGCTAACATAAATAAATCATAATCATAACAAATTTATTTGGACGATAAATAGATAAAAACGACATTTTGCTATGATATTTTAACATGTAGCCGTGTTTGGGTTCGCCCAACTGACACACCACTTCTATTATTCACACTCTGTCTCGAACCCGGGACTTCAGTGTTAAAAGCGGTGAACCACCACGGCATTGGGGCAGTCCTATGGTACCATTACAAAGAACGCCGTGCGCATTACAGTTTCGCAACGTAATTCCAATAATTGCGTAATCCGAGCCGAGAGCGTTGAGGTAATCGTTTTGGCGGTGAGAAAACGCTAGGAGTCGATTCGAATGTCTTTTTTTTACGTACAGCAATTTGTTTTACATACGAGAATTACACTATTATTTTTTTATCTACAATGCACTTACATTCAAGTGATAATGAGGTTGTATATGTTGATACGTTTACGCCTAGAACAGTCTGGTTGACTTTGAGGGTGGTAGCTAGCCAGATGTGTTCGGAAAAACTATAACTCTTAACCGGACTCCATCACTAACGTAGCGCCGAAATCGACAAGGCAAGCGGTAAACCATTGCGACACGGAAAAAGCATTGACTTAACAATGAAACCGACATGAAACTAAAACACATGCACTAATCCATCAATACTTGATAAAACTGAACTGCTTAAGTAATTTTTACGAATTAAATTATTATAGTAGTGGTTTGAGCAGATGGGAAAAAGCCCATGGAAATGAAGATGGCTGCCGGTCGTTATAGGGTTACCTATTTAGTTTACTATCCTTAGCTAAAAAAATACTTTTTCAGTGCCGTCAATAATTATTAATTTGTAACATACGGATGATAACAGAACTCATTCATCACATTAACAATTCCTTAATCAGTGTTAGCGTACAAGCGTGATCCAATAACGCTCTACGATAGTTTACTAAGCAAAAAAAAATAACTAACAAAAATATCACGTTATTTTAACAATTGTCAAGCGAAATTAGTTTCTATCACCACGGCGTAAAACCAACGGGGGGTCCGCTACGGTCCACCAGCGTAGCTTCGATAATAAATTGTATTACGGATTCATTAAATTAGCTCGTGCTTTAAATTAATTAAAGATTCATTCGACTGACTTTGTGGTGTAGCCGCTAACACGGACGTCCGTGGTTCGAGACTTTGGATTTTGATGATCGTTACATTTTTTCGAAACCTGTGATTAGTTATCACTTTCATATTGTCAATCTGTTGCCACAACAGTATGTATGTTCCAGCAAATAAAAATAAGGAAGCTAAAATATGTTGGGCAAGCACGCATCACCATATATAACCTTATTGTCATATAACAATTTAATATTAAAGTCAAGTGTAAGCCCATTGTAAAAAAAAGAATACAATTATCCGCGCATTTTAAACTGGTACTACATAAAATTTGTAAGCTGATTCTTAGCGTCAGAAATGGGTCTTTAAATTTTTATATTAGCAAGAGAATCACACATCTTTAAAGACATCCTGAAGCGTTTTGCAATTATTTCGCCCGTAGTATTTATTTTATAAAAATGCACTTTGTGTCTAATTTAAAATAAATTATTACTATCCATAAGAATGAACTACAATTTCAACAACTTTCACCTATCAGCCATTAGTTCTTTAAAATTGTTATGCTTGTGTAGAAAACACACACGCAGACATTTTTCTTGTAAGTAAGAAAATATTAGAGAATATCACAAATAACTATTATAAATCGAGCATTAAATGCAGTGTTTGTGAACATTTTATTCATCGATGACAAGTCGCGATTCAGTCACGATAGAATTTTAAATTTTTTTTTTGTTTAATAACTTGTACTTTTCATCCCCCAGCAATCTTATTGTAAAACCAGGGAATTTCTAACATGTATAAGAATTATTTATCACGACCTAAATATAGATTACACTACGGTTAACCAAGATTTCTCATTACATTGATTATTGCTTACGTTGAAAGAGTTTTACGCCTCTAAATGACTAGGATATTGAAATTCTAATACAAGATATCTTTATTAAATTGGTTCATTGTACTGTCGACATAAATTGATCTATGTCAGTTCACAAACGCTTTCACTGTGAAAAACTGACTAGATAATCGGTGGAGTTTGTATTATGTTTTTGGAAAATAATGCATAAATGGTCATCAGGTACGTTTGCGATTAGTTGTCTCAATTTACTTGAAACTCACTACGGAAGGATCTGATAGCTGCGGTTTTATATTCTCATGGCGCCGGGACGAGCACTTTGAAAGTGCGAATGCAAACCTTTTCGCACGGCTAGTTCGTTTAAAACGGGAGGAAGTGATTTGTGCAAATTCCGATATTAAGACCAAAGGTTTTTAATGTATGTCTACCTTTTTAAACAATTGACAAATAGTTTATATCAATTTCATATGATGTTAAGTGACAAAGAGACCATAGATGCCGAAGCGTGCTCAATTAAAATTCTTAAGCTCTCACATATAAGACTGTCGGAACACAACAATACTGTTATGGATGCAGTTTGACATGAATGGTGGTAGCTAGCCAGGCCTGTTCTTATAAACCTTATCACCACCCAGATGCCACTACTAAAATGGCACGGGAACAGTAGCAGGTCTTTACGTGTTATAAGGGAAGCGTTAGCCACATCCACATGTAACTATAACGCTTCCACTATTTAATCAATAAATAATAAAATTTTATCCTAGTAAAGAATTCCTCTCATCTAAAATTTTAATAAAATATAAAATACTATTAAAATTTAGAACAATTAAAACTATTCAACCCTGTTTGTCAATTAGCATTGAAGGTATATTTAAGTTATAAGTTTCAGGAGTATATTAAATATTTAAATTGATAATTTAAAGTCTGAAAAGGTTGGTCATCACTTCCATTACGTGTCGTGTGTGCAAATAGCTAAAGTGTTTTCACACGGAAACTGGAACTCTAATTGTTTAATAATAGCTTATCGTTCGTGCGAAATTACTCGCTCCTTGCTTAATTTACTTTGATTGATGATTAATAATTAGGGTTCTGCGGAAAAAATTAAACTCCTCTCTAACGTTGTGAATAAAATCCTAGCCAATTAAAAATAAGTTTTACTGGTATATATTTGGATTAGTTGGAAATAGTTTGACCAAAATAGAACCGTGTTATTTTTAGAATATCATGAATTCTATTTTAATTAAATTTTATATCAAGCGAAGAGGTTATAAAATTGAATTAAGAAAGACCGTTTCACCTTGTGTATAATATAGGCTCGTGATTCTTGTGTCCAAATCAAATATATAATAATAAACTTCAAAACATAGTCATTATCTTGTTCACTCTAACGATCTTCGATATCGTAATACCGTATTGCATTTTTGTACACCCTTACACAATTTACTCGAGTTAACAAACTTTATAATGATTATGATTTATATTTACACTTTCGTTAGTGATAAATGACGCCTTTCACCGTTACATTTGCCTGCAAGGCGTTAACTGTTGCACCAAAAGAGGTAAACTTTTATGACTATTAATTGTCTTTTCCTATACTTTATACGCATCATCATATCCGGATATGGTACTTTATTATAAGGAAAAACACGTTTATTAAGAACTATAAATGTTGCAAAAAAAAGGCACTAGTGTTTCTATTTAAAAAAAAATGATGTTCATAATAGATGTTCATAAGAATAGATCGTTGACCTGTGAATTTGTTACAGTTGTTGATCGTTGTAAAATCCATAAAAAAAATCGTAGTGTATAAAATATAATGCAAAAAAGTTACACATACTTTAAAGTCTTAAGTAATGCTCCCCAGGCGGAATACTAGAATTAGTTTATTTTGTTTTAGATATTGCTTCGCGTTGAATTAAGAACAAAGTTTTTCAACTAGAATTGAAACGTTTATTATGTGCAAATATTTAAGGATATAGTTTAATAAATTATGGATTTCTAAATAGACGTTTCACTTGAGTAAGTAGGAACACCGTTTCTCGGTAAGCGACGATTAAAGCAATGCGGGCTTATCCGCGGAATCTCGTCAAAATATCCGCATGGTCGCCGACTAGCTCGATTTCATCTAAAAATGGAGAGAAATACAGTTCTACGCTTAGATAACTCCTTCAGAGAAATCATTTACATTTTACGTAAATAACTCTTAAAAATTTAACCCAACGTTTCTTGTTCTATAATAATTGTTACTCAATCCATTTACATCCGAAACTGCGGTGGATATTTTAGTATTTTTATTAATAAATAGCAATGTTCTATTTACAAATGTGATATTTTCACGGATATTTTTAAATGTAATAATATAGTATTTGCATGTACACAGAAATACACAAAATAACATTATCAATGATCCTTAAGCCAGATTTATGGTATCTATACACTTAGGACCTCATATTTCCTAATAAGTTTCATTCACATTTATAACTCGTTCATTACATTTATCTTAAATGTGTTAAAAAAAAATCTAAATATATATTATAATTTATAATTAAACAAAAGCAGTTGTAACTTTACATAGTCGACATTTATGTAGAAGCTTAAAATATGACTACTTTCTCGATGGCAATATTTTCACGTTTCAAACGCAACTAAATGTTTTTTCAATGTATAACGTAAATACTCGATTACCATGTTGGGGTTGTCCGTTCCTATTTAGCGCTGCCGATCGGGTTTTGTTTAACAGTTATCGACGGCTCCATCCGCTTCTTCCAGTCATTAATAATAACATTTTCTGTCGTGTACATGTCTAAAATACTTTTTTAATTTATAAAATCTAACACTTGTTCTGAATTTTACAATAGGCGTCAATGTAATCGAAGATAGTGAAGTGTGTAGTGACTCGACGAAGGTACAATAATTACACCGATTTAAATAAATTAGTGTATGTTTGAGAGTATAATAAAAGGAAGGGCGCTTGCACGAGTTCCCCTTTTATATCCTGTTTTTAAAATTTGTCAGTTATCTCAAATTACAGGGCGATGACCCAGAAGTCTATCGTAAGAATATTCTCTATATTTTTTTTCGGAAATCCCGCAGAGCTTAGACAATCGTAGTCTATGGACTACGTGGCGGTTTGTTGCTCCGTAACAGTGCGGTTATGTAGAATAACCTGTCTTGTATAGAACTGCCGGCGCACAGAAATACAATAGTTGTATGTTAATAATTAAAGTGATACATGGGCGAGTTTGTAAAACTACCACCATCTACCTCGCCCTAAAATCGTAATGGGCACATCTTAGGTAAAAGATAAACGGTTGAGTCACTCTATGCCATTTTTTATCTAATTACATCATTACAAAGTTTAATATAACACACTACTTTCGTTGTTAATTTAGATTTGTTCGCATCTTAAGAAAACGAAGAAAACACTAATTATACAATTTCAAAATTATCTTCCTATGAAACATAAGTATAGCCTGGATACGTACTTTGAATATACTTTATTTAAGCAAATTTAAAAATGTACATTATTCTTAGGAAAACACGTAAATGTGTTTTCAAATAAAAAAAAAAATGTTTTTTGTTTTTCATAATTATTCATTTGTTTTAACTAAAACAAAATAAACGAAATATAATTTAAAACTAGTAGTCTCAAATGATCATATAAAATATGGAGTAATTTAATAGGTGTCGCATCTCGCTGTTATTGGTACTTGATAAAAAATCGATTAAAGTAGCGATGAATCGGACGTAGTAAAAAATGTCATTATCTTATGGTGTTACCATAACTCGCTATAAGTTATGGTTTTTCCCGACACTTCTGTTTTATCGCGATCCCCACTAAGAACACTTGATTTCATGTGTGATGATTGATGATAGAACAAATGCGTTAATACGTATTCGACCTGCTACAATTATATTTTGTACTTGTTTTTTTTTTGTATTAAATTTACTTCTGATAAATACAAGTGCTATATATAATTCTTTTCATAAATGTCTCACCATTGCATGCATGCTCATGGGTTCAACTGAAAGTCAGTGTATTTCGTTGACTTGTAGACCCGTTCAACTAACTTTTATTATGCCATTTATTGTTGTGCAGTTTTAAATAAACGATTTTTCTTATTTCCTTTTTTATAACAGTCAGTATGTTGACTAAAAACACATCAAATTACCCAAAAAGTTAAATTTATCAAACCTTCTCATGTAAGCACTAATTCGCTTATATTAAACTTGTTTTACATGATTCTCGCATATCTACCAAATCTCTTTCTAAGATTCTGGGATTTGTACAATAATCTCAACGATTACTCAGTAAGTTTGGTTCACTGAGAACAAAGATTTAATATATATTGTTTCATTTGTAATTTAATTAGTGGAAGACTAAATTTTATAAAAAGATTTTAACTTTAAACCTAATTTTTAGATTGAATAATTATTTTGGATATATTGAGTTACTTTTTTAAATTTCGATATTTATTTATCAAAACATTGTTAATTACAATTTAAAAGTTGTTATCATATCTTATCTGTTTTGTAGTCAATAATGTGTCCTATATCTCAATTACTTGATAAGTGTAATCGTGCGTAAAAGTAATAGCCCTAGATTTTTGATAAATAGATTTCTATAGAAGTTACATTGTTTAAAAAACATACATAATGTAAGGCACAATGGTTTCGTCTGACATATATTTTAACAAATTGGAAGTTTTAACAATTGCTTTTTATTACTGTAACGTGAACAATGTCCGTTTGTACAGTGTTCGAAAAATATTGGCAAGTTACCGAAAATGACTGCGTGTCGAATGGAAATTCATTTTTCAAATTCGAAGAACGAATAAATTTAAACAATGACAACAAAGACTTTTGACCCTGTTCGAAATACCAAAACGTCGAAAGAGTTGCCACCAAAACAAAAACAAAAGGCACGCCTAATTGTTTTGGTTGTGGAGGGAAGGACGACTAAAAAATCCTTGGCATTCGAAGGGCGATGACGTCACCGATACAGGTATGCCTATTGTAATGCTGTAAGTGTGAATTGGTGGATTTAATTAAATAAATATTTTATTACATCAAATTTACAATGTTTTAAAGAGACATATACATTTCTATATTATGAAATAGATAGTTGTTATTGTATGTGCTATGTAATCGTTAGTAGTTAAACTATTTCGTTGCGGTTTACGTAAAATTATCGCCTACAATTACGTAAAAGAGAGAGCAAGTGAAAATAAAACATTTACGATTTTAAAATAATATCGAAATTATGAGAACATTATCTATTACGTATCGACTCCTTTCGTGGCGCAGTGGTTTATACGCTTGCCTTGTAACGCGGAGGTCCCGGGTTCGATCATCGAGCCACAGGACTAATGTAGTATGGATGGTGGTAGGGTTTTTCGAACCCCCATGGCTAACTACCACACTTTGTCAATCTGCCGTCATAACAGCGTTTCTGTGTTCCGGAAGTCACATATGTAAAGGCCGGAAATATTCTGAGCGAACACGCTTCACCATCTATGATCTCAGTGTCATTTAACATCAGGTGAAATCGGCATCAAGTGCTAAAGGAATACGTATAAAATATGAATTAATTAGACCGATATGCAAATTGCCGAGACTCGATAATATGTCGACAAAGGAAATGTGTTACTCGAAGTGTGACTATTATCGTATCAACAGCGTACGAGCACTGTGCTAAACAAGTTATTGCCACCTGTTACCTGTCGCGAGTGTTTAGTATCGCAAAACGTGTATTATCTGTAGTCCATTGCGAATGCGGACGAACTAAGTCGCGTCAAGGCCGCAACGTCTCACTAATTATTGCAAACGGTCGCTTAACACTGGTCATTATTCATTCACTATTGATCATTCAGCGCACCTGCTAAGGCCTCCGATATGCTTAGACTCCGATGTATGCCGTCTTTTTATATGTTTGTTATTCTATTTAAAAAATATATAGCGTTGTGTTCAGTATTTTTGTATGTAGAGACCTCCTATCGTAGAATAGTTTTTAATCTTTAAATATGGATTTTGTATCATTTAAAATGATGATGGTAGGGCTTTTTCGAACTTGCCTGCCAAACTATCACCCACAATGTTAACCTGCCGCTATAATAGCACTGTGTTCGGGCAGTGATACATGTGAGAACCGGAGTATTCGGGGCGAGCGCGTTTTGCCTTCTATTGACTCATCGTCACTTAACATTATGTGAAGTAGATGTAAATTGTCAATTCACTGTCAAAAAAAAATTAGAGTAACGGACCTAACAATTTTTATATTATTTAAATTATAAGAGCAATACACGGATTGATCGATTAAATTATTGATTTCCTTATTTAATGATATGACACAACGTCCATATCATAACAAACCTCTTGAGACGACAAAACCGTTTGATTGAATGATTTTTCATAGTATTGTACACTTATACTTTTATGCGAATATATAGATTGGGTGAAATATGCGTAAAATTGAGTTGTCCGAGTATTAAAAATAGTGCAAATATTAAAAACATTATATAGCTAAATTGCAACTGCGAATTAATTCCAATACTGTTTCATTTTTATACTCTCTTAATTCATTCAAATTATATATTAGATAAATTATAAAAACTGCATTCAATTAATCAAATTGTTGAATATTTACAACTATATACATATAATGGAAGAAGCGCGTCGTTTACAATGTATGTAATGGAAAGCGTTGTCTTGGTAAAGTGTTTTTGCTTCATGTCAGTTCCTCTCTACTCGGTCGTCACGTCTCTATCTGAATCGTGACACTAAGAATGACGTTTGTCGCTTATCGCTCATGCAAAAAAATGATATCATTGTACAACGAACATTCAAATATTAATGTTACTTTAAGGTTCCTCGCAAATGTTATGACAAAATAGTCCCATTTATTATTATTATATTCCCGTTATCCTAATAGGAAGTTCAAAACACTTTACACTGCCTATCCTATATTTCTTTAATTGGTTATTGGATAATGTCTATTTCCGGTTTTTTCTTTAATTTTATTTGAAATCACGTATTTAATTAATTTTTAATTGATATTGTTATAAGTCATATAAACGAGTTTATGTATTGATTAAAATTATTTAGATATTAATTTCGCAACATTTGTTTTAAGGAGTGCCATTATATTTTGAATATTAATATAAGCGTACAAATTGTTTCTACCGCTAAGGTATGGAAAAAGGAAATTAACGTAGTACCAGTTTATTTGTAAGAGGTAAAAGTTTTGTTAGGTTGTTCTATTAACACGTCGAGCTTCTAAGTATCAATGACATTTAAGATAGCGAAATATTTGCTACCGATGTTAATCGGCCGTTGACAGGACATGTTTTAGAAAAGTTATTGAAGTGTACATGCAATTTGCGAGACGGTAGAGCAAGTTTAAATAATAATTTAGTAAATAATAAGAAATCTCCAACAAAATTTGTCGTATGAAAATATACTAAGTGTTTTAGTTGATGAGATAAAATTTTTAAAAAATTAAAAAAAATATTAAATATAAATCGTTATATTTTAGTGCAATATTTATGTTATGTCTACTAAAGGATACACTGTATTCCATACACATAAATGTAGCCTTCATAACGGCGGGCAGAATGTCTTGAATGCCAGTGTTTGTTTACATTAATTAAAAAAAAATCAGTCCGATACTTGCCGGCTGTAGTATAGTGAGCTATGTGGGTCAGGCGTGGAATGCCGCCCGGCGAGGCGAGCCGCTCCCACCTGTGAGCTCCGCGTTAACGCTGCGTGTGTGTGCGTTGAGATGAGCTTTCGGCCATGTTTTTTTTATTGAAAAAGCAATGACATCGGTATTGCGGTACGGTGTCGGAAATGCGATTTTTTTTTCTAAAACTACTATACATACTCGACGATAGATTCTTAGCTTATACTGAATTATGTTTTTAATACTATAAATAAATAAATATAAATAACTGGGACATTTCACACATAGTACTCCAATCCCAAGATAGGTAGCCTAGCAGCACCTGTAGTATGGGTTATCAGAGACGGTTATACATACATTGATATTTATAAATAAATACTTAAATATTAATAAACAACCAGACGCAGAACAAACACAAATGTTCATCACATAAATGTTTGTCCTTGGCGGGAATGGAGCCCGCAAACCGTGGTGTAACTACACCAACGTGCCAGTCAATACACAATACAGCCAAATACTAAATCATATTTCAAGAATTGTATATATTTTGATTACTTAAAGTATATTTTTCTCTAATAACCTATAAACAGTTGGTCGAAGTATAATTTAACAGGATATTTGGTGACTCATATCAAACATGATAGAGATAACAAATTCCTGCAATAGAGTGACATGGGTAAGAATGCAGTTGTACAACACCGAACAATCGTTTATTTAAACAAAATAAATCTTTTATTAATAGTTATTGTGATATTCTTAAATAAAAACATGCAGTTTGAATATATTAATAATCGTAATCTACACATAAAATTAAAAATCGTTACTGATTTACCGAATGACTGATATCAATGCTCAGCCTAAACCGCTGGTCTTAAAGATATGTAATTTGCAGAATGTGTTGGTATCCACCACTAATCTATTGTCTTTAGCGGTATTTCTCAATCAATCTGACTTAGGAATCTTCAATAAAAAATCTAACTCGGTTTTTAGTGATTGGCAACTCAACGACTTCTCGAATGTTGCGGCTGTCCATGGGCGACGGTGATCACTTTCCTTCACGTGAACTGCACTCTCGTTTGCCTACTCTATCTTTAAATAAACATAAATATAATCTTGTATATAAATGTATTGAAAGCAGTCAAAGTATATCTTTGGACAATCTAGTGGCAAAGAACTAAAAAGATCTACTGTCGTTAAAAATAGCGAATTGTGTTCACCTGCCATAAGCCATTTTAATTACTCAGGACTCTACACATTCCATGTAAACCTTTTGTTCAGAGAGAAACATTTCGTTAATAAGTGAAAACTTAATAATAGTGTGTCTCGTTTAAACTCTTTGTTAATTTTTTTTATTGATTCTAATCATAAATGCGGAAGCACATCCTTTTAAGTTTCCTCATCTACGAGTAAACCACTAAATCAACATTGATGAATTTCGCTTCAGATTTTGGATACGGGATAACTACTTTTGCTTACGTAACCGAAGTGGCTGTAATAGAAATGAGGAATCATTTAACTATTTGGGAGGTGGAATGCTTGATTATCTGTTACTTATCGAAAGAAAAATAATGTTATTGATGTCCTCTGTTGTTATACTTCTTTTTTTTATAAGCGGTGATGAAAGTATGTACTATCGCCTTCGTAACAACTTCGTACTGTACTGGACTCCAAAATCCGTGTGTTCGATAATAATTGTGATTAGCTTTCTTTAGAATGAAAACATTAACTAAATGACACGGTTCAAGAACAAATTTTGCCGAAGACTTGTGATATTCACCTAATAAATATCTCATTGCGACGCTCGGAAAGGATGCCCACGGTTAACAGACTAGGGTGGTGGGTTTGTTTCGTCTTTCGTGCCACACACAGGGTAAAATTAATATAATAATAAAGCTGCACTGCATTTTTAATATATAAAATATTAAACAATTTGAATTAAAGATAAACGATATGAATTTTAAAAAATTGACAGTTATGATCCCACTTTTTTGTGATTTCTTTTACACTAACGTGAGACAGTCCTCTCTCTAATTAATCGAATGTAAGAGTGTTAAAATGGAATGCCCAAAAAAAAGTGCCAAAATAGACCTGACTAATTATGAGGACGTATGCCTTGTCATAACTTGTTAACTTATTATTATTGTTATTGCCCATATCAATCCCCACCTTTATAGGAAATGACCTGTGATATTAGGTATTTATTTAAACGGTACTTCTTACGTTATTGCTAACACTGAAGCATTGCTGACCTCGCGTGTTAAACGGTCGTGAGTGGAGATACTAGCGGATAAGTGGCCGCTATCGGCCGTAGGCTTTCCAATCATTCTAGATCATTCGGTCAGTGGGTGCTTTAAACGGCCCGCGATACGGCTATCGGAATGGTCACGGGATGAGAAAAGAAGTTCAATATATTTACATTGCCATTGCTACGAATTGGAACTTTTTTATTTAATTTTTAATCTGTTTGGATTGATATTCGATAAAGACTCTTTATATAGTAAGCTTGGTGTATGTTTATGAGATTTCAAGGATTAATATATTGTATTCTGTAAAATATTTAATTGTGTTTTAATTTACTTTTATGTTATTGTTATTGAATTATACATTACCATAGATTGAAAGTGAGTTTAGTTAAAAATTTGTTACTCATTCGTTTTCAATTGACTAGAACCTTTATACTAATTACTAGCGGTGAACCGCTTCTCTGGGCGTGGTGATTTTTTTATTAAGATTAATACCCTTCTAATGTGTGTAACATTTTTCGAGTGCATCGACTTGGAAAATAAAGTTTCATTGAAATTTGAACTCTGAACTTTCATCACCGTCAGGGGTGATGTTTCATAAAAAAACTATTTCTTAGTAGATATTTACACATCACGAAGAATAAATCTTCCCAATTCCATGTTGTTCGCACCGGCCGTTAAAGCTGTGCGTAGATATATAAAACAGTCAGTGAATCAGTCGAGACTTAAATGTATAAATTAGCTTTTGCAAAATATAAATATTTGAATTGTTGATTTTGTTTATTTACACGAAGAACGGCAGATGGTTCGCCAAGACCGCTTTCCAAGTTAGTAGTTTTCCATGTAAGGTAACAGCCGATGTCTCTTGACCCGGCGTGCTCTTGTGGAAATTGTTTACTCGTGTATAGGAAGATCTTAACTCTCGTTTATAATTAGCGTTTATACTTAAAAGCTAAGTACCGGTGCTTATTTTTGAAGTTTAAACATATTCAAAGCAACTACAAGTCATTAAAACGCTGCATACTGTTTTTTTTATGTATAACCATGTAAAGTTTTTACGGAATGATCCAAATTTGATGATTCTTTATTTGAGAAATTTTACTAATTAACTACTTGAGTTCGTGTTATAAAAAAATACTATTCAAAGTTTGAGAAAATGGGAAGAATTTATAAAGAATTTTTTAATAATATCCATTGAAAATTTGATATTTTTTGTCGTTTCATTTCATCGTCTATTTGCTTATTGTTATTTTTATTTTAACACTATTCTAATTTTCATTTCAATATCTAATACTGTTTCTATTATTTCATTAGGTTTATTCTATCTTCTTTTAATTGCAAATATTATTTCCCAATAATTTTGTTAAAAATAGAATAAAAAATAGATATATTATTTCGAAGTGTTTGACCTTTTACTTGTCTATGGTTTTACGTTAGCGATAATATCGCCTGCTATTACAGTCCCCTGGAGACAAAAATGTCGGATAAAATAGTCCGTAAGAATTGTATTTTCTTTTACATTATACCAAATGCCAAGAAATATTACGTGTAAATGCATTTATTTCATGGTGTATTATGAAAAATTCTTCTTATTCTTTCACACCTTTGAATAAAATTAAATATTTATGTATTTCATAATATTCAGACGACAAAATCCAACATTACGTAAATGTAATTTTATAAAAATAAGCAATTGTTTAAAGAGTTTTTATGTACATAGCTAATTATTCATGATGTCATCGTTTTTATTATTTTATCAGCGGCCGCTGCCTGGGAAAACGTTTGCTTGTTACTTGGAAGATCAAAAATAATAGTTCTTCTCATTGAAAAACTATCGATTTTCCCAATTTTCCGTTTTCACTTTTAAAATTTTAATCAGGTAACTTTTGGGTATACTGTTTTTAACAAAAACGTAATAACGATTTTAAACTTCCGCGATCTTTATACATTACAATTTATACTTTTTCAGGTCTATATCGTGTAAATATTCACAAGGTTACGACACCTATTATTCCTCGACGTTTCGGCGCGAGATCCATCGGCCGTGGTCGCGATGTAGACTGTCTCTGAACCTTATGAATATTTATGCGATACAGACTCGAAAAACTTTAAATTTTAATTAAAAACGTAATGATCAAAACTGGATACGATAGTATACAGTTGTATGTGGTTATAAATCAAAATGCTTTTATATTTCAATCTCCTTCCATGCTGCAGTGGTTCAGGATTTGCATTAGAAAACGGAGCTACCAAGTTCGATTCTAGGGCCAATTGGGAAGTAGGGTTTGGCGGTAGGGTTTTTCGAACCCGCCCGGCTAGTTACTATCCTCATTGCAAACCTGCCGCCATAACAGCGTTGTGTTTCGACTGTCACACATTTGATGGTTTGAGTATTATGGGTGAGCACGCTTCACCGTCTACGGTCTCATTGTCATTTAATATCATGTGATTTTGAGGTCAAATGTTAACTTATTCCTAATAAAAAAGCAGCTAAAATGTACGCTTCGAAATTAAGACTTCCTACTTCTTGTTATTTAATGACAAAGCCATGTAAACGATGACTTATATTTCATAATACTAAAACTTAACATTCTAACTTACTAAAATTGATCTCATAATGCTCGGCGTATGTAGACAAACGCCTAGCACTGCGATATTAAGTCACAAGTGCTGTGTATTGATATGGAGATCAATTTGATAAGATTGTATAGTGTATAGTTAAGAACCGTGAACATTTTTTAGTATTTGCTTACATTCAGTCCACAGCAGTCTTATGCGTAAGTAATTTTATTAATAGTTAATAGGTAATTAAATTATTAATTATCTTACCGTATCTATTCTCTATATATTACTATTTAAAAATTACAACATATTGATATTTGTTACATTGATCAGTTACTTTACATGTAAATAATTTATTATATCGAAAATCCGTTTATTAGTAATTGTACTGTATAAGATATGAAATAGGAGAATCTTTAACAATTTTCTTAACTGCAACTAAAATCAATTATTAAGTACTAAATAAAAAAAATATACTTTTGTTATCTAGCCAGCTGGTTTTAAGCGGAAATAACTCGTAGTGCTTGAAACAATCATATATTTTATTAACGTGCATCCCGAGCAAAGGCGTCTACCATAACTCTTTAATTTAGTTTTTAAAGAATTCGTAATGTACCTTTTTAATGCTGCCCTTTAAATAATTAAACAAAGTAAATTACATTAACAAACTTTTTTCAAGCTTTAACCTTGTATTTTTTATATAAAAAAAAAACAATTAATTTGTTAATTTCTCCTCATTTAAAATTAAATCTTAATAACCATTGCATAATTTTTTGCGTATAAAGCGTTTCCCTAAGCTTTTATACCGTATTAACTGTTAAAGAGATATTGTTGTATTTTAAGATTATACTCATGATTTCAGAGAAATACAGAGTATATGATATAACATAAGTAATTAATCTGCAAACATTATCTTCTTTTAATGATAAATAAATTAAATCTTATATATACTTTGTATAATGCACTGCTTAAATTTTTAAAAATTATTATTAGGTTAATTAAGCATATAAGGAATTTGAATAAACAAATCCCTTGTATTTTGTTCGAATAATTTCTCTATGGTATTTTTACACGATAATTAGCTATAGTCAATCGAATACGCTGTTATCGCAGTAAAACCGAAACACATTCTTGATACGGAAACAGTATTTTACATGATATCTATAAGTATTTTTGGTATTGTCGCTGGCTCTAAAACTATTTCTTTAAAGAAAACACGTAATCAATGATTTTCTTGTGTGTTTTCATTAGTCACCGTTCGTCCTTAGCTTGGCCTATCCTCTTTACCTATGATTTTGCAATTTACAACGGAACGATAAGGTCGCGAAAACCGTAAGACTGCGTGCAAACAAGCAATGTTTGTTAATGGCGTTGTTTGTACTCGCCTTTATGTATATTGCCTGTTATCAGATAACGCGTGATTGCGTCGCGGCTGTTTGAAAAAGATTTTTGTACTCTTATTATTTAGCCTAGTTTGCGTTTCTATTAGCATGTTTAGGTGACTAGGGTTTGCGACGATCGCCGGTATGTCTTTAGCAGAAATTAAAAAAAAGTTTACTATTTTTTTGTAGGTTATGGGCTAACACGACCTCGATGTTATGTGACAATGAGATCGTAGCTGGTGAAGCGTGTTAGCCCAAAATACTTCTGGCTCCCATGTATGACTGCCCGAAAATAGCAATACTGCTTTCCATGCAGCTAATCACAATTTGAAAAACCCTTCCACCACAACAAATTTTTCGTTGGTTACGGAGGTAGATCTTTAATAAGATACCAGTCCAGTGATCGTCCTTAACTTTAGGAGAGTTGGTGGAATCTCCTCTGGTAACACAACGGTTTCCCCTTTCACGATAAGCTGTTACATAGCATGTCCTGAGATTTATTGTATTATTGCGTCTCATTGTCATTCGATATCTTGCAACGATTTCATGTTTAAATCAACAATCGTTAAATAAAGACTTTATAAAGTCGCCGACCCTCAATTGTCCCCCGTTGTATGAATCCTAATGACACGTATGCATAATTCGATCTTGGATGTAAACTTTGTTACCCTCTCAATGTTATTTGCTGTCATTTATATACTATGCGTTTGTTTGATTTCAGTGAGATAAAATAGGGATAAAAGCATTACATACTCGTATAGTGTTTCACAAGAACAGTTTTTAAATTTAACATTTCTTAAAATATGTATATATTACCATCTGTCTGCAAATTTAACTACATGTCACCAAACTTTTCTTGCTTTCAAAATATTTCCGCTCAAACGCCATTTACAAATAATTCAATAAGTCAAAATAATTGAAATTCAGAATTAATAATTTTACGAAAATATATTATCTATATACTATACTAAAGATTATCTTGCGTTTTGTATTTTTACCCAGTGTTTTTATTTATTGATAACCTTTTTGTTTAGTCTAAAAGATCGCAAGAACAATGACATATTTTATTCTGTTTAAATATTTATTATTAAAATAAGCTTTCGAGTTGTCTCCGATAACAATAGTTGAAATCTTAAAGAGGACTGTTCGTCATATCAAAATATAAACATTGGACACACGAGAAACTCAATCCGAAGCCAGGGCACAGAGGCTGTTTATAAAACAATATGAAGATAAACAGATAACATCTCACAAAACGCAATGGACAATTACGTCCGATATAATCTTTTAATCTTCGTACATACTTATACATACTTTTATGTATGCTCTATTCTCAAACGGATGTTCATAAAGATTAAAAAAAAAACTAATTTAAATACAATATTCAATTTACACAATACAAATAGACACCGACGTTTTCTTGGAATCGTGTTAGTTTCACATACAAAACAAATGAAACCTCCCTAACTGGTTTGTTTCTGATTTATCTGACGTCATTCCGGGTTGTGTTAGCAATATGTACCAAAATTTTATCTAGTGTGCGAAGCAATTCATTGCGGTTGTTTCTATGCGTATAATACGGCGTTACATTCACTTAGAGGTAAACAATTGAAAATTTTAGTTTTCCTATTAATGACTATGAGTCCCTCCATAAGGTGAACGTACGATCTGGCGATAGTCGCTGGAAAATGCTGGATGCAGGCAGCATAGCAGTGACCGCTATGGAGGTTCTTGAGGGGATTTTGTCCAGCAATGGGTGTCTATCGGCTGATGATGATAACGATGACTGATGACTTAAAATGTTTTATACATTGAAATGAGATTTGGGTTAAACAACGCTGCTTGTTTTCGCAACTGGTTTTTAATTATCTGATTTTCTCACGATGCTAAGAACCATTCGCGTACAAAAAGAGTAGTTTTTATGATAAGATTCGCTTAATAAAAACCCTAAGTAACAAGTTTTAATACGACAATTTAATACTTTCCAGTTTATTTCTATAATATTATCTATCTCGTCGAGTATGGATCTGAAGAACTATGTAATAGATGTACGAAATAGGACGATCTTCGATGTTTATCTATTTATTTTTATGAACTCACACAGATACAAAGTACATCACGTTGCTTTTTTCCAAATACGGTTTAGATTTTTTTCATCTTCAGTAATGTTATGCTGATTTCTTTGTCAGAAGATACTAGCCGTGATATTTTTCTAAATAAAATATGACCACAAGAATTACGCTTTATTTTATACTAAACACTTCACTTTAAATGTATAAATCTTATGATTTTTCTTAATTAAGTATTGGCTACAAGTTCAGATGCATTTACAGCGTGCATCGCAAATGGATAAGCGATTAACAGTAAATAAGAGCTTTTTGCGCAATCGCTGACTGCTGTTACACCGTGCCATCGTGTTGCTGGAAATCAGGTTTTTACTACGCGACGCGCATGTTCGATTGGTCACGGCGTGCCCGGTGTACCGCAAGGTCGTACGTCGGTACCTACAATTTATAAGTTTTTGCTTTTCATTAAAATTATACACGCGGGCAAAAATATCATATAAGCTTTTTATAAGATTATGGGGTTATTATTGAGACATAATTAGGGTTTTGATAAAAACCATAAAAGATTCGTACAATTTAAAAAAAGGTATATAGTTAAAGTTCGCATTGAGGATTGTTATTGTATGGACATGATGAGAGTCATATGTGTGTAATGTTTACATGAACTGAAAATGAAGAAGAAATTAAGGTGAACACCTTAAGAGTAAGATTATCTCTCTCCTAAATGTAACTTTACAGGTAGATGTTTGTAAAAAACTCCAAGAGTTTAAAAGAAAATTAGTATTCTGTTTTTTGGCATGTTGTATCTTTCTTGGATTCGGTGTTTAACAAATGTGATGTGTAAAAAAGGTAGAATATTAACGAACACTGAATAATTTTTTGTCGAAACAATGAAATATTTTGTTTGTTGCTCTCAAATACCACGTTCACAATTTCTTTGAGACAGGTCTAACAAATAATAAACATTGTGATTATCGAGTCGAACAGGGTTATTTTAATAGTTTTCTGGCCTAAAGCAGATTATTGAATAGATTTGCAACCTTGTTAGTTATTGTAAAAACCTTTAGATAATACGATTGCAATAATATAACTATAAAGACAATCGATGTTTTAAATAGAAATATTATGATATCGAAAGTAAAGAACTGAGTGAATAGTAGAAAAACAAAGGATGGGCAAAGGTTCATAACATCGGGACGTCTTCGGAATCACAATGACATCATCGTCTTCGACCACACAATGGCCGTGCGAACGTGACCGAGCCACGGGCACACTTAACTATGAGCTCACATAGAATTCGTAATGCCTATGGATATTTTTAACTTTTATATGGTATAACGCAGAAATACAACTGAGATGCTAGAGATAGTAAGGTGGGGGAGATTTCAGAGAAGCTTATATTTCACATGAGCCAATCATTGCACATATGTTTTCTTTAACGGCACAAGGATGTCAGTGATTTAATTTAGGAGACACATGAGCAGTATGGACGGTGGCAGGGTTTCCTGTAACCTACTTCGCTAACTAGCAACCTAATTACATATCAGCTGTCATAATAGCGTAGTTCTGATATAATACCATTATTATAAACGTAAGCGCCTGAAAATTATAAGCGAGTATTCTTCATTACCTTCGGTGTCAATGTTACTTAACATGGTGTAAAATTGATGACATATGTGTTAGCTCACTGTAACAAATATTTACATTTTTCATTTGGAAATATGGTTTCTGAGATATATGCTCTTAAGAAACCATACCATGCGATTCTATATACAAAGATTAGGTAAAAAAAAGGAAAAAAGAATTAAAATTTAAAATCGTTTATTGTCTCAAATAGTCCACTACAAGTATGTCAATCAAAAAGGGGAAAACCCTCGTATATAACATAGGTGTTTTTAAAACAACATATTTAAAAACGAAATGTCTATTTCTTTAAGTTGTTTGCCTGCTCTGGTATATAAGAATTTAATTATACGAATAAAATGAATAAGACGAATACGTCAATAGTCAGACGTTGATCGGATTAATGGATAGAGAATTTAGATCCAAAATCTTTTCTTGTACTGGAAACTTACCGTTTACCTTTTACTTTTCGTTAAAAATGATTTATAAAGATATATTTATCCGTTTTAAAACTAAGAACCACACAAAGATCGTTACACGTATATATTACATATATATTGCGGTATCCCGAGATATGATCGTAAGAAAAGTTTTAATTAAAATAATAATTATTAATTTGACATACATAATTTCAAATGAATGCAATACCTATTTCAAAAATAATATAATCATGAATTTAATTTAATAACATCATCATAGCAGAATACTATGCATAATTATTTATGTTACGTTAAATAATGTTTGTTTTATTTATGACAAATTTCTGACAAGAATTCGGACGAACTTTTATGGTATTAATAACTTGATTTACATGTACTGTCTGTTGATGCTTGTGTATAATTAAAATTTATGATACATATGTGCTAGTGTAAATCGTTTTATTTTTAATCCGAGATCACGTAAAGGTTATAAATATGTTATTGTAAAAATCATACGAAATCCGTAGCATTTGTAATTATAAAGCAAAGAAAAACTAAACACGCACCCACTCCATCCAAGTAATTTCTAAAGTTGAACAACCTTGACGTAAGCTTCTGTGCTGCGGTTTGTTTCCAGTATCATTTGTTCTCGCTATAAACATAGAGTTGAAAAAATTCTGATAAGGCCCAATTTTGAGGACGTTTTTCTTTATCCAGGATTCGAAGCTCTTTTTGATGGAAATAGAATAATACTATACACAGAGGTTGTAGTATTTCATGTAGGAAAACGGCGACTAAAACTTATAAATATGTAAATTTTTCTCATTTATTAGATGTAATCTCATATCTACATGGTTTTTTTTGGAATGTAGATATCCGTGAACTATGATCTCCATTAACTGAATTATGGTCGTGGCCATTTTCATAGTAAAAACCCGTGGCCGTAAAGTTTGCTTACGTAGTGATGGTTTTATGTACGAAAAATTAAAACTTTCCTCTATGACAATGCTGTTATGTGACAACTAGATAGAAAGTTATTTAATTCTGTTAATTTATTTCTTTATCATTGCCCGTTAAAATAAGTCATTCATTCTATGTGACGATAACGATAACAATTATAAATATATCTGGGAAACGTGATACGGAAAGGCGCAATATATATCCCAGTCCGGAATATTCGTTAATGGATGGAAAATAATTCTACAGAACAACTCTATAGTGTCCACTTAATACAATACGAATAAATACAGATATATTTCGGATATGAATGCCAACTACCAATATATGTAGAAGCACTGTTGAATGTGGTTAAAAATATTTTGTGTCTATAGCTTCCTAACTCTTTGGTGCTACCAGTACTATTTGTCAATATCTTGATCGATTTAAACAATTGGCTCGTATCCCACAAGCGTTTGATTAGTTTGCTCTTTAATTGGTCTGTGGAATGTTTCTTTACAATTTGTTGTTTTTTTTGTTTCAAATGAGCATAGCGCTATTTGAGGCGTGGTAATTGTGTTCCGGGTCTAGAAAAAATGCTTTTAACATTACTGTACTATTTGATACGTCGAAATCAAATCATTATATGAGCGATTCTTGAAAACGTGAAGCCAAAATAACCTTAAAGACGCACAGCTTAGGATCGGGCGTTAATTAAAAATAATAAATTGCACCTACTGAAATCTTATTTCTTTTACTATTACTGGTCTAAAATAAAATGTTGCTCGTACTTTATTAGTCTTTAACTATGATTTTGACATTCAAATTTAAGTTCATGAATAAGTCCATATCGTATATGATGAAGATACGAGTTACACGCCTTTATTATTACGCTATGTGTGACATGCAGCATCGCTAGCTGAATGCAGTTCCCATCGTTTCTAAACCAAAGAAATTAGTAATCCCATAACAACACTGATAGCATCGCTTTACAACGAATCGGGGAAAAGTTAATTGCTTGGTAGTAATGAGGAATGTTGCATTGTGCGGGAATTTTATTCTAAAAATTTTATTTATTTTTTCCCTGCTACTTTATACGGTTTTCAAGTTTTGTTATTGCGGACAATAACCTTTTATTATAATTTATAGTTTCATTGTTCAAAAATTGTGTATGAAACTTGCAAATCGAATCTGTTACATCAGAAATTCAAGCCGTTGCCTTAATAAATTCAATTGCAAATGCAGGCACAACAAATTAAAGTACATAAAAGTGAGTACACTGTTTGTAATGACCAGGTAAAGCATCAAAAGCGAAGAGGCGATGATACTATACTGCCATAATGTCTATTCTCTTAAAATAATGTTTATTGAAAAAAAAAATGTCATTTTAATGACGACAAGATGTTACTTCCTAGAGAAATTACATAAAGATGGTGTATAGATGATCAGCCATAAGGAATATAGAGCAAATATGTTATATGTTATAATAAATAAATTGAAGGACATCTTATGAAATCTTTTCAATTCGTAAGTTCTTTATAATCACCACAATCCTCGAAATTTGGAGGTTTGTTTGTACTATTAATTAATATAAATTAACTATTAATTGTTAATACTATTAATTCAATAACGGGTTTCATTCATTACTACCAGAAATGTTCTCTAGTCTAGAATGTTGGGCTTAAGAAACAAAAATTAGATCACTTGATTTTAATTTTAGATTTCAGATTAGCTAAGTGTTGTATTGTAAGATTTAAAAAATCGTTAAATACTCAACCCATTGGGTTGGCCAGTACTGCATAAAAAGCCTCGCTCCAAAATTTTGTTAATATCACGGGCTTTTCATTAGCCCTTGAAAACGTAACAGATCAGATCTTGTTATTGCGACATGATATACACAGTTTCATACATTTTCTACTATGTATATTGTATAACTAAAGCAAAACATATATTTTTTACGATAAATGAAGAGTTCCTTGAAACACGATCCGCGCAGTGGATTACTTACAGGGCAAACCCAAACATTTAAATACACATTCATGTACATAATGAGTTATAATAAGATGCGATTTTTTGTCTCGTTTCATATTCGTCATCCTCTCCAAACATTACACCAATTGTGGCTTATTGATATTATTTCTCATCATAGCTGCAGTTCGAAGAGAGCGTTTTGGCTTGCGTGGTGATATTGTCAGTTTCTGTCAGTAAGCTAGTGAGATTGCTGCTAATTGTATGAACCAACCTGTTGCCTGAAAGAGATCGTTTTAGGTTAAGGCTATCCGTTGTGTACCCTTTTATACATTTAGTTATACCGCAAAATCAATTTCCTTTGTACGTTTTTTTCTGTGGGGAAATTTTTCATTGAATATTATTCGACTGCTGATGCTGATGCGGCCAATCCAGATCCTAACCTGGTAATATTTCCTGTTGTTTTTACTTATTAGATCTACGGATATACCATTTCGCATACTTCGGTATTACAGACGACTTTCCTATTTACTCCTAGAGAAAATTAGACTTGAGGAAAGACACTAAAACAGCTGTTAAATAATCGACATAAAAACGTATGATATTCTTTCTACACTATTTAATAAAATTCTCATTAATTAAAAAAACGAAAGTGAACGTCTCAGTCGATGATCAATTACCTATATAATTAAATATGAAGTGGCTTGGACGGCCTTAGCCTGAAGCGTGAAGCTAGTGTCAAGGCGAGCGACGGTAGCAATTATGAATTGCGCAGGAAATTCGATTTGATTATGTCGACTCGTATACGGACACAATCGGTTGATTGATATTTGGACATTTTTAAATACTTAAACCTCTATGTAACAACTTCATTAATTCCATTTGACGTAAGACTAACTGATTAGCATTAAAGCCGCCGCATTACATATTTTATTAAGTTACCCATAACACAGAGTTATTCAAAACATTGCTTGATATTTTATTTCCTTCTTTATGTTGCCCTTTTTGGCAATATTTTAACATTTGTCCTCAATTCCATATAATTTTAAGTAATTATGAGGCAGTAGATTGTCAACCACGCACGTCGAGAGTGTGATTATCGGAACAATGGAATGCAGTTATGGAAGCAGATTGTCATTGATTGTGTTAGCTAGCCAGGCGTGTTTAAATAAAATCTACCACTATCAAAGCGAATTACTTAAGTAGATAAAAGTAGACAAAGAAAGTAGAAGACCATCAAATCGGAAGCCTGCAATGCATTTTACAGCCAATATGTGAAATATCTTAGTAGCACAAGGACGTTTATTTAGGCTTTGTTACAAACAAACAGCTGAGCGGCTTACAAATCTTTCATCTCGCGTATTTGTATGCGGCATACAATAAAGCTACTATACGTAATTCGGTCAAGACACATCAAGCCTGCATGTATAATTGTCAGTTGAGAAAGATACTCTTTGTTGTTTTTTCTTTTATATACATACATTAGGTGACTTAACTTCTCTCATAATCACTTCAATACTTCTAATGTAATAAAGCCTTTGCCAATTTATTCCATTATTTAATGAATTAAATTGCATACAATAAGCGATTGCTTCGCTAATATGGAGTCATTCATACGTGTAATGAAAAATAATGGGATCCCATTAATATTATTAATATTTCGCAACATGATAGCAGAAGCTTATTTTGGAAAGTAACCTTCAAAGTATATATAGATTTATATTTTAAATACTTAAGCCTAATAGATAATGGAGAACTAAATACTTAATATGTTAAGCCATAAAGCGCCACATTATTATGAGCAGGCGTACCTACTATCAGTTCGTCTTTTCGTGTGTAAAACAAGCTGTCGTTATAAAAGTATAAACCTATTATTTGACTGCAAAATTTTAGGTCCTTTAAATAAGTGTAGCGTCGATTGATCGACTAGACAATGACGTCATTTCTAGGAAACTAGAGAAGAAAAGTAATATCTTGTCGGATTATTACCCTGTTTTGTTTTGCGGAAGGAGTGAGAGGGGAAAAACACAGGCAATGAGACCTTGTCTTTCATCTGCTCTCGTAAGTAATATGAAATTAGCTTAGGATCACTAATATCTTTTGTGACGAGTCACTCTACTCCGCGTAAAACTTATAATATTTGGTATTATTCACAAATATAGTTTCAATTCTACTTCTTCGCCATTTTGACAAGGCAGCTGTCAATACTTAATAAAATGGCGACGCGGGTGAGTGGTAGACCGGTTCTTAACTAATTGATAACAGATTATGCACAATAGTTCTTGCCTAACGACACCGGATTGGTGGTTTATTATGACGGATTTGGCTACATTATATTCAAATGCCCCGAATGGTATGGCCAACTATCGTATCTGAAGTGTGATTATTCGTATTCAATATAAAAAAAAAAAACAAATATATTATATCAAAGAGGTCGTATTACTCTTGAGAACATAATCTTTCTTGTCCTGTAAAAATAATATTAAAAAATGTTAGCGAAGTAAATTCAATATATTTCTATTGGTAATTAACACTTTATACCAATTGAGAATTAATGGTTTAACACTCGACTTTAGTTTCACATAATGTTAAGTAATTAAAAGATTCGACACCAGGCATTACCGACGTCAACGGTACGCTTGCGTGTAAACATTATTAAAAGCTTGATTCGCTATCAGGTGAACGTCCTCCCCGTTTCACCAGTCAAAATAACATTATATTAATTTTCAATACATATTACAAAAAGTTTTTTTTGAAAAAAAAAAATGTAATGTAATAATCAGCCTTAATATTGAATAATACCAATGGTTCATTGAAAGGTTACCGCATAAATATTCATTGACGTCGCTATCCGCATATCTGTAACGGAGCGCCGAGTTGAATATTAAACATGCTCTTGAAAGTCAGGTCAAGAAATTTGACGACTTTTTAATAATTCGAACCAGTTCCTCGCTCCATAAATTATCAACAAATAGCAATCGACTTAACGAAATAGTTATGAGAAAACTTAGCGCAGTGATTTACTGCACGCATTACTAAGGACTCAAGACTCGATGTAAAAAGTAGAGTAGGATAGAGTAAACGTTACTGCACACCAGTAAAATATAATGAGATTTAATAAAACAAAAGAAAATAGTTTTCCTAATTTCGCATTAATAGCTCCGTGTCGTGCTGTCGCATACATAACGTCTCCTAAAGATGCGGCACGTACCGCAATTGGGGACAAGTGTTCGACAAATGCCGATAAAAAAAAATCATCTAAATAACAGCTTTCTACTTAACACGTGAAAACCGCCAAATTGTTACAGCGGAAAGAAAATCACGGAAGTTTCAAAATCCGTTTAATCGACATTTGAATAGGAAATGCAAATGGTAGTGTTAGAAGGAAATGTATAATTCGCAAATAAAGGAAATAAGCTATTTGTTATAACGATATCTTGAAAACTACCAATTAGTATGAAAACGTAGGTAGAGGCATTCGACTAGGACATCAAGATTAAATTATTGGTTAGGGTCGTTCATTAATTATACTGATTTTTTTATCATTATTTGATTGGGGGCCTTTATCTTAAAGATAGGCTGTCCCCTCCGTAATTTCTATATATACATACATTAAAGTCAATAAACTAAAATAATACATTAACATCGAAAAAAAATTGAACTTATATAATTCTAAAATGTGCGATAACTATACTTAATAACAGTGATCAAATGACAGTCTTATAGCCGCGTCTCTCGTTAGATCTTATAAAAGACTGTATAATACTCAAGTCCATAATATTTATATTAAAGTCATTAAGCAGAACCTCCCGCTCGTCTCGGTTCCTGACACACTCCAACAGTATGTATACTGACATAGAATATAAAATTCCAGCAATAAGATGTAACTATTACAAAGGATATACAGATAGCCCATTAAAGACAGTGGGCCAAGCACTACAACTCATTCAGAAGAAATGGCTGCTATATTCGAATGATGTTAGTCCCTGTTAAACTTATTGAAGACTATTATTGCTTCATCGGGCTCAGGGCTCGTGCGTCCGTAACCCTCAAGCTATGTAGTAATTAGCGTGTTCATAAAGTAGTGTAAGCTCTTTTATACAACTAAATTAAACACATATATTTGCGCAACACCAACACGCAGTATTGGTATCCCTTTCTTTCTAAAACCACTCCTGCCTGTAGTGAGTTCAAGGATCACCGGATCCGTCAGCTAGTGTCAGATGAAGCTTTAGTAGTCGTCAAAAAGACTAACAGCACCTTAACACCTTCTAGTGATATTTTAGAAATAATAATATCAATAAATTTTGTTGGCAAAATTCGTCCCTTTGTTATTTTTTCTTGTAATGAAATCCTGCTTTGGATACCCGTGCGCTCTGGAGATAGCAAAAGGGTAACGCTGGACTCTCAACGGTTAAAACCCAACGGTCTTCTCAGAGCCTTTGGCTGAAACTATGAGAACTCATTCGCACAGTACCGCTTTTGGACGGCAAAATACCTCCGATTTTAACAAAACATTAGCATAATATATCTAGATATATTTGGAATATTTTTGCGTGTTTAATTCTATTACAATATCCATCATTAACCAATACGATATTCAACGGTTTCAAATGACCATAAAATGTTTCTTAATTTATGTAATCAGCATCTATTTTAATTATATAGCGTTAACGAAATAAAATAATAAAACTGGATGCGCCATAAGCACAATAATTTCGCATTAGGGTGTCTAACAAATGAGTCGATAAAAATTATGTATTCAAGGATTGAAATTGTTCGTATATATTGAAATAATGCGAAGTCATCTCGTATGCAAAGATTTGCGCACATTATACGCGGCCTACGCACGCGAGTCGGTGACCCCTTGTCGTCGAGTTTGCGTAACTATCTGTGCTTTAAGTAAGAATTTTATTTAACCCTTTCACTACGATAAGCGTAAACATACTGAGAAGTTCATCGTTATAAACGTAATGAGTAAAAGTACAAAATTTGTGTTCTACATTTTATATTTTTTTAAATAGTTACTCGCTTTATTAAATTCAAACAAATTTATTAATTTGATTTCAATAATATTGAATTATTTCTTTATGTTCAAATTGAACAAATATTTTAATTATACACGACTACCTTAAAATAAAAAGAAATGGTCATTTTTTCTTTACTTCTAAAGTTTGCCTTCTAAGTCATCAAATGGTATCAAATATCCGGGTACTGTTGTGGCCACTAGTAACCGCAACGTATACATAGAGAGTTATCCTATTTGATGGATTATTCCGTTTACAAGTAGCAGTGAAAGGGTTAATAACCTATCCTCTTCCGTGGTTTGCTAAATTATTTAGAAATCGAGTCGTATGAATTAGAAAAACGTAAGATTGTTATGGCGTAGCTGTTAGATTCTACATTATAACGGTCGTTTTGATTATTGGTTAGTTGACGTGAACACTATTGTGGTCCGGAATTCGAAGCGAACGAACTTGTAAAGCGACTTACAATTTAGGTTAATCGAAATATTTTGGTGGAATTTAAGATATTTGACAAACGCTTGAATTACCGAGAAACGAACCGCTTCGAATGTTGTTACATAGTTTCGTAATGTATTTGATTTTGAAACTATAGACACGTAATTATGTTTTCATAAAATGTAATTAATGAGTGGTGTCTGTATGAGATAGTTGGCTTTTTTTTTAACCAGCCTAACTTATTGTCCGTCTAGCTATCATACTCAATGTCAACCTGCCGCCACAACAGCTTTGCTGTGTTCCGACAGTCACAAATGAGAGTGCTTAATCTTGGCGAGCACGTATCACCTCCGGCCTCTTTAATATCATGTAAAATTAACAATAAATGTTAGTAGTCGATTGCTGATAAAAAAATACACACACACACGAAACTGTATATGTGTTAGATAAAAAGATCATAATTTAAAACAACACAGGATTTGCGTGGGAGGTTAGACTATTGTTAGTTTTTATAATGTAGGAACAACTAACGATTCATTGGTTTGTTCTTTATTGTAACACTTATTATCCGCGACGAATGCACCCATAGTGGATATTTCACGCTCATCTCCAATTAGTTCGCATCAACAGCGAACAGACAAATATAAAAACCCGTCCGGCTTTTAGAGCAGAAATCTTTACAGTTACCGAGTGCCGTGCGATTGTGACGACTATCGCGGATTCCGCGCACAGCTGCGGTGACGTGATGAGATGCAATGAATCGAAGTACACTAATGTAATTTTATTTATTAACGCACTAACGACAGGATGGGTGTAAATACCTTTCTCGCACACCGGCGCCGACCTACTAATTGAAGTACTACGTCTTTTGTATCTATGTGATACCTTTTTTCCGAGTTTTATTAAAATCCTTCTATTTGTTGTAATGATAATAGTTATTTTTTTCCTTCTAAAAATTGCACTTTTGTATTTTTCATATTTGATTAACCCTTTGACTACAACAGACATTGGCACGCACTGTCATTACGATACGGCACGAATTCACTCGCAACGTCCGCTAAGTACAGCAAAATTTTTCGTTAGATTATCTTACGTCTCTTTCAAATGAGATTTATTACAATTATGATCGATAAAATTCAGCTAGCTCCTGTAGGTGCCTCTTGTAGCTTTGAATCGAAATATGTAATCTACATTACCATAAGACCAATTACACAATTTAAAACGAGGGAAACATGCGAAATTTGATTTGGACGCCAATTGGCGCCTACAGAACCGGGAATTTTGTCCGGTACATGTGCAAATCGAACTCATGATTTCACCCGACGATAGTGTGTTAACAATAAGGTAACGAGGCTTGGGTAAATAACAGAATAAAAAATTTAAATAAAAAAAATAATAACAAAAAAGTTAAATTTGTTTACCACTGTGACCTTACCGATAAACAATTGAGAAAAATAGTCACAATAATAAATTTATTTACATTAGTTTGACTGGATTCATGACATTCATTTAGGAATTAATGTACACTTAATTGGCACTCTCATTCACCTTCAATAACCTTCGATATAAAAAGAAACGTTATTAATAGAACACCTTTCGAAGCTTCTAAAATCACTGAACTGGTTAGCGATACAAGTAATTAACACACTATTGGCGTGAAGGGTTCAAATACATTTTCCAGACTGGCGTAGATCTGCGAATTTAATATTAATCCCTATTAATTGAAACATTATATGCTACTGATTTTCCATTCAATTTACTTGAAATCGTGCTAGTCGTTGTAGAGCTATTACACGTCTTCTAAAAATTGCACATTATTTCATTAATGTCAACCCGCTTGATGTACGAGTCAAGCTTAAGGTTTTATTCGCGGATAGTGTGGTAACAAAACAATTCAGATTTTAAACAGTTCAGTTTGTAATACGACATGTAACTGTAGAGAGGTAGATAAAAATTTAATTTGTTTGTGACGTTTGCAACGTGGTTTACTTATCTCAAATTACCCCAATTGGGTCTTTGTAACCTATAAGATATTCGTACAATGTTCCCTTAACACTATATTTACGGGGCTCGTCATTTTGACAGAACAGCGATCGAAAAAACTTCTGTACACTAATATTCATATGATTGTTTTTTATTTCTTTTATAGTTTTTGGCAATATTGCTTTACATAATTTATTTCGTAAAACAGGAAATAGAATTATAAGGTCATGCAGCAAATTAGCGTGCGCTCGAAGAGAAAACCATAAAAAACAAAAATCAGTAAAAGTAGTGTAATAGTGCAAAAAGTATACTTTTTAATTTCTACTTCCAAAATCTTTACTATTAAACATAAAAGGAAAACTGCTATTAAGTTGGAAATAAAAGTAGGTCTTATTTCCATTTTTAAACACTGTTATCCAATAAAAAAAAAAAACTACGGTAATTTGAATCATGTTACGTAAACTATTGGTAATCTGTGTATTTCGTAAATAACATTCACGATATTAAGTGAATCGTGCCAAAATTTATAATTAATTAATCATCAAAATTAAAAATATACTTAATGCGATTAATTTGTTATAAGCACATTAAATTGGTTCTATGATTCTTATGGCCGTTCAAAAAAGGAAAAATTTCTTGAAAATAACCTTGCCAGAAACTCAAGAGCAACACTTTTCCTCTTTCCAAATTGAAGAAGAAAAGAAAAAGCGAGATGCATAAATTTAAGTTTGTATTAATTTTTAATAACTATAAATTAATTACACATTTCTGTAGGTTGACAACCCTACACAAGTCAATTCACAAGTTGACGTTTGCTTTCGATGGAGACAGCGCGGGTGACAACTGGGTCGCACTGCTTTCACAACACTAGTGTAACGTTTTTCTTTTTTTCTCTCTCTTCCGTACTCGACTGAAAGTGCGATGACGCGTGTTCGAGATAACATTGACATACGCGGTCTTTAATATTTATTTTTTTAATTTGGTATGATATGGTTAGTTACTAAGTACGACATATTTTTTGTATTCCGCGTATATAATTACCTGTAGCTTTTATGTCAATTCGATTTTAATGATCTACATCATTCATGTGATCTGCATCTCATTTGCATATCTACAGCAACCTAAATTGATATGATGTAATATCTAGAATAGGCATGTTTTGCATATAATTATATTATAATGTACCACTTACAGAAATCGAAAAATTAGATAAGTAGAACTAGAATAGATTCGTAAGTATAATCTTCAAATGGACGAACAGATATATTTTATTTACATTTTGGAACAGTTTCGAACTAGCCTTTTGAAAAATATAAAAGTGGAGCAAAAATATGTTCAAATCGTTGTAGGAGCTAAGACTTAACAGACGGATTCATATAAGCTCGTTAAATATATTCCACTCTCTTTATAGGTGGTAGGGTGAAAAAAAAATCGTCATCGCATGGAGACGGTCAGAAGCGTTAACTTTAACGCGTTCGTGAACGTTTCGTGTGCGTGCACTCGTGGCGGGAAATAAAGCCGCCGGGCGACTCGTACGGCGCAAAAACGATTACGATCTTGAATTACACTCGCTAATCGATCAATCTTTTTCATCGGCAATCGATGCTCTGTGTAATTTTCTAACAAGTTCACGTGACGTCACGCCACGTAATGTCCTCATCGAACGCTGACGTATATCAAAGATGGCTGTCACCGTAGCGCAACGGCTAACACAGAGATCCCAAATTTAATTTCGTTCTACAAAAGATATGACACCACCATCATAATTTCAATCACTATAGCGACATAATAAGCTATTGATATACTTGAGAGCCAGAATATTCCGAGCGAGCAAGCTTCCCCATCTACGGTCTCATTGTCACTTAATATTATGTGAAATTGAGGTCAAACGTTAGCCTAGTATTGATAAACAAAAAACTTGCCGGTGTGATAACTTACAAAGATGAATTACCTGCCTCTTTGTTCTCTTTATATGGAAACGTTTCGGCCTGTGTATGTGGTTTTGTTTTTGTTTCGATATTTCTCTTTTGACAAAACAGTGAAACATAATATAGATTCTTAACATTTTATAATATTTCATAATCTCTGCTATTGAAATTGTTAAATCCGAACATGGACAATAAATGTCAAACTTATCATAAATTAAATTGTAGAAGATTACTGTACCGGACGAGCTATTTAAAAAACACCAAATTATTCTTCACAGCTCTAACACGTTTAAGATTACAATGATTTAGACGTCTGTTAGTCTTACTGACGACTATTAGAGCTTCATCCGACTCAGGGCTCGTGGGTCCTGAAACCAGGAGTTAAACTCAAACATGTAAAATTCTCGATAACTACATCATGTATAATTAATAGTTACCCGTACAGAGTAAAATGTTGTCGTGATTTAATGTTACTTTAGCGCCATCTGTTATTCAATCATTCATAAACACGTTTATCGAACATCCTTTTAATATGATACGTTACAATTAATCCAAAATTTAATTGAAACTTTTAAAAAGACAACATTAAAATTTGATAATATGACCTCTGAGTTCACGAATTAACGTTTTTCTTTACTAAATAAATGTAGCCGCCAAGCATAAATATTATCTTAGCAGGTGCAATCGTTTTACCGCTTATTTACATACACAGTGAGATTACCCCTTAATTACATACATAGTTTAGATGTTAGCGGAGATTTCCACAGAGTAAATGCCATTTAATATTTTAATCGCCCTTTCTAACACGTTATTAACCAGCTTTCTTGGTACAGACAGGTACTGCGTAAGGTGTGGCCGTAATTTAATGCATTGAAAGTGATTACTTCCTTTTCCATGACCGCAAGGTTTGCGTTATTCATCTTGCTGACATGGTCTTTTGTTTTACTGATCCAATACTTTTTAAATGCTACGCTACTTCCCCTTCCCGATCAGTATTCGTTATTGATAATTATGCAAAGTACTTACTATTGTTTTTATATTCATATTCATGTATTAAGAATTAAAATAGCAAATGAGATAAATATTTATAACAATAGCTATATGTCTAACTGTTAATAGTTAGTTAGTTTTTTTAAGTTTTGTGGTCGACGATTTTTATCAATATTACCGTATCTTCGTTTTCGCATTTACCATTTCATACAATAGAATGTCAACAACTTAAGGAACCTGTTCAAACAATACTGCGGTATAGTTACGACAATGTATCATAAACACCGATTGTCGCTGCTCAGGCGCCATTCTACCAGTGCGTTAATCGTCGTGGTGCCTTTCGACTGCAAAGGGTTAACTGCAGATAAATATTTCTTTACTGAATTGCGTCTAAATAGGTTCGTTTCTGAAGTGAAACATGCTTCTCTAGAATACTCTAACTCTCGCTTGTTTTACTGCAAGAACACAACAATGTTGTTATGGTGTGCCACTTTCCACCAGTTGAACATACTGCTAGTCAAATGTAAAATAAAAAAACTAGTGTTTACTCCTACCCAGCGTATACTGTCTGTTGTGATTGTAGTTGATAAACTATCGTCAGAAGTATCCATCTCTTCGAAGTCAAAGTTATATATAGCTATTATACCTTTTATCAAATAACAAAACTATTCTTACCTAAAAAAACTTATGGTGAAGTCAATTACTATTAAAGTATTATAAAACTTTATTAATATATAAGAACACAGAATTACTCAGTTTTAATGTTATTAGGTGCGGCAGGAAATTCGGTTTCCTTTCCCTATACACCTAAGCACTTCGCTACCATTTACTCATTAGTTATTTTTTTCATTTGATGTCTATGTCATAATTATGTATAAGAAAAACGACAAGCAAATATTATCAATAATGGAAAATAAGACAGTTAAATGAATGTTGAATAGCTGTATATAGAGTATATGCCAGAATTCTAAAACCACCCTTGGTCTCTTTAACAACCTTCAGATACGTCGCAATTTGTAGTGTTTATCTAAAATGACATTTGATCGTAATTTCAACGTGAATTATGATTTTATGAGGTAGAAATTGCACAGTCGTGCTCCCCATAATACTCTTCCATATAAGATTGACAATATCAGGATGATACCAAGCCAGGCGAGTTGGAATAAATTTTACCAACATTTGTATTCTACTCATTCGCTTCCAGAAACTCGGAATTTGTTTCCCATAGCTTAGCTACTGCAGAACAAATGTAAATGATAATTAGCCGTTTTCTGTCAATAATAAAATTAATTAAAAGAAATGCAAATAATTAAAATGTAAATTAATTTATAATCATTGTTCACAGGAAAACATCTCGTGTTGTCGACGGACCCGGAGTCCGTAAAGGATGAGTTCGCTTTCGATAATCCAGGGTTCAGGCAGGACGAGAGGCAGGCGTGGAGGCATGAGGCGCCGACCTTACCACTCGGGGGGAAGACCAGCGCGCTCCAAGCGGAGTTCACTAAACCAGAGCAGAGCAAGGATGATATGCATTTAGAGGTACCTACTTCAACTTTTATTTTAGTGCTATTAAAGTCAAAATTGTATTTATAGCGGCTGCGTAATTAGTAATGGTGCCGCAGGTTGCAAACATTATATATAAAATGTTAACGGAACGATAGCCTAGGTTTCGCGATTTTACAAATGAATGAATGAAACAAATAGGAACGAATTAATCACGTACATTTTAAGATTAACTAATACCTATTTGCTCGGCTTGCTCACGCTTTTTCTAATAGGCCTGAAGATTACTTTAATATATTTAAAAGCTTTAATGCACAAAAACTTGTACTTAATTTGAAACTTAATGCCAAATGGCATTCTCTGCAAGTCTACGTTAAGATTGAAAATTGAGAGGGGTTGCATGAAAATAAATAAAAAAGAAAGTTGTACGCATCCATTCTATATATTTGATAAATTTCAATATAACTATAAAACAGAAACCATATGTAAGAAAAGATAAATAGAGAAAGGACTATGAAACCATTGTGAACTTCTTACCTGAATAAAATAAAACCTGGTAGGCCAATCACAAGAACCCGGTGGGCTGCTTGTGACCCGCGGGCATTAGGTTTTATATAGCTGGTCCACATATTCAAGTCTTCTCTCTCAATGGATTCTAACACATATTATAATGTTACATAAGAATCTTTAATGAGCCATGATGTACCTGTACATTAACGTATATCATAAATTTTATTTAATAATATCGGACCCATTACAAAGTAATTGTATTGTTATAAGTAAAGCGTGTCCTGTCTGCGAACTTTTCCCTCAATTCTAACACGTAAGACACAACCGATCCTTAAAGAGAACAACAATTTAATTATAACACATACACAAATACAATTATCGTTTACTTTTATTATACTGACGAAGTAAATATTTTCTCATCAACTTTAAAATGCCGTGACGCAGTGGTTTCCGGCTAGCTCTATAATACTGAGGTACCAGTAGTGAAGTTTAGGCAGTGGTAGGGTTTTTCGAATATCCAACACTGGCGTGAAAACAGCATTGTTGTGTTCCGATAATTATACATGTGAGAGCCAGAGTACTCTGCGGGCACGCTTCACCATTAACAGCCTCAACGTCACATAACGTTATGTGACATCGAGATCAAGTGTTAGCTTATTGCCGATAAAATAAATTCATTCCACACTAGCTGTTTTCAATTTCATATATATTATTTTATTGGGTTATAAAAATTGTACTATCAAACTTAAGGCAAACTATTTATAGTACGGTAATTGCCGATGACGACATTACAGGAAAGTCTGATATTGCTTCAGAAAATCGCAGACATAACCGTAAAGAAAAGGAAAATAACAAAATTCCTTAACGATCACTTTATATGGAATGTTAAGTAAGAGGATATTAAGAATTGTACCTCTCTACCGTACGTTGCACAACTGTGAAGTATCGAAAGATGGGTTTCCTTATTGATTACTGCTGAATTTATTGCTTTAATATTTTTATATAACTGGCAATTAAATTTTAAGAATATAGAGTAGAATAAAATAGTCTTTATTGCATAACTAAAACAAAATAAAATACACATGAAACAAAATAAAAGAAAGTAACTGTTACAAATAGAGCGAAGTAAAAGAATACGTTAGCAGTGCAAAAAGCGGTTTTACTGCGGAAAGCAGTCTCTTCCAGACAACATTTGCTAACAATATTTAATCGCTAGTAAAGAATAATTCTATTTTATCTATAGTATTTGCATTACCGCTGCTTGGTAAAAGCTTTTCTACGACAAATAAACTCATTGTGGTACCTGATGAGTAAGACTTGAATTCCAGTTTATCAGGTAAAATATTATATAAAAGTGATAAAAATTTTCTAATTAAAAATTTGCAGACAAAAAGGAAATTTGTTGTATTTATTTTTTCTTGTGACATTTCTTTCTGATAACTATAGTACGCTAATCTTGGCTTCACCTTCACCTGATAATTCGTGACAATAAGGCACTAGGCGAAACGTGCTCGTCCTCGTACTTCTGACTCTTATATTTGACATATGAACATTGAGAATGGTAGCTAGACAGGCTCGAAAAATTTTACCACGATCCAAACTCCACTATTCAAGTCCACCAAAGAAGAATCAGAGATCTTCATGTTACGAGAAATACTAGAGGAAGTTAGATTATGTTATCATCTACAATTAACACCATTCCATTCGTTTTCTACATCTTACATTGATTGAAACCACCTTCCTCTGAACCTCTGCAGATCTATTACGCAACAAGTGGCATGCGAGATGCCCCTCCGCATTTCTCACACAGATTGCGTGCGTTTCTGTGTTGTGTAAGCGGAAGAGAACGAATATGATTAAGTTGGAGTGTTTTTAATAGTTTTTTCAATACCGTGCAATCAGTGGAGAAATTTTCGGCGGTGCATTTATTTCAGAACGAAGTGAACGTACTTTTTTTTTTAATTTATTTCATACTCTTTGTCGTTCCTCTTAATCTGTGGACAATAATAATTATAGGTTAGTTTTATTATGATGCACTACATTTTTATACGGGGAGAAGTCGAATGGATTAGCACAGGTTTTTCCTTGTGTTAAGAATGTGTCAATTTTTTCAATAACTGACCATCGGTCCTAAATAGTGAAAGTGTACAACCAGTAAATAACGTAATAAAAAAGTTACAATAAATTTAGAAATGATTATTAGAAGTATCCCTGGTTGGCACAAAAAACTTTCTTGCCCGATGTAGCTAAAGCTCCGTGGGCCTAGCTTACGCGACACGAGCTTCGAATCCCGACAGCCGCCCGTCATTACTGCATGCCTTCCGGGGGGGGGGGGGGGGGGGGGGGGGGGGGGGGGGGGGGGGGGGGGGGGGGGGGGGGGGGGGGGGGGGGGGGGG
>DWQX01000566.1:0-40166 GCA_018245475.1 Pharmacophagus antenor
GATCTACACCCGTGATTTAGAAAAAAAAATCTCTTGTTAACATCATTTATCACTTTTACTATACAAATCTGTAGTACTCAAACCTCAATATCTAAATTTTTTACGATACGATGATCACTACTTCCTGAACGGTCAAGTTAGAATAGGAAAAATTTACCTAATATATAGTTTAAGTAATTACATGGCTACAGTCACGCATTAAGAAACGTTAATTCGTCGTAAGTGTTAACTAAGAGAGCTTTGACGGTTAAAATTAAACTCTCAAAAGTTATGAAAAAAAATAACGAATAAATCGCTAGAATTATACAAAAAATTAAAATTTAAAGTTTTCATCAAAATTAGTATAATTAATGAATTCATATTTTAGTTTATTTTCGAGAATTTTAATTTAAAATAAACTCCCCTAAATTCAAAGTATATGTGAATTACATTCTATTTTCTGATCGTTATTTCGTATGAAAAGGTATTTAACTATGAAAAAATATTTATATATTCTTAACCACTCCAAAGACGCCTGTGTCCGTTACGGTACTCTTTTGTATGCATTTATAGGTGAATTACAACGTCGGACTGCAGCTAAAGTACATACGTATAATAATACTATTTTACAATCGTTGTTTATTCGGCGATACGAACTAACGTGTGCCTTCATTGAAGGCGATTAATAACATAATAAAATAAATTTTTCGTAAGTTATAGAACTAGAATGTCAATTGACTTAATAGGAAATTTTATTTTTGTTTTCCTTTTGAATCGTATTAATTTCATATAAGCACAAAACATTTAGTTTACGCTTTCTATATATATTTTTTAAGCATTTTTCAATAAAATATGTTTCATTATCATTTTTCACTATCAGGTTGTTAATTCTTAGTACATAAAAAGAAAAAATGGCGGACGCATTGTTATTTGTTTTAATTACAAATTAATCATTAGGTATTAATTTACATGAATTCAGATTTTTTTTATTATTTAATTAATTTGCAATTAGTTTCGTAATACACAATATAAATCACGTTATATTATGACGCATTTGTAATACTAGACTTTACTATTAGTCACTGATAAGGCTGCATCGACGCAGTCGAACCCGGCTAGATTCAGTGATCATAAATTTTTCTTGGAACGTGATTATTAATTTAATAAATGATAAACTAAAAATAATTTATAATTTGTGTACAGAAAACATGATTAGTGGCCAAATAATACTTGTTTTTTTAATCTGTATAATAATAATACAATTGATTGCTTTGTTTATTAATTTTAACGATCCGTCATTCCTGAGATTGCGTAAGGATTTTTAAAATATGGTATATAAATAAATGGAATATGTTATTCTCAAGTACAAAGTACGAGGAAGAAAATGTTTTGTGCCATAATAATATCATAGTTATCTATTTTCCATAACTTCTTGGAATAAGTAACAGACTCGGACTTATTTATAATGGGACATATCCAATTAACATCTAAAAACCGCCCCTTTTTGTAAAATTCGAACATAAATTCTGACTTCTAACATAAAATCTAAAACTAACTTAAATAAATACCAACAATTAACTAACTTAAAAATACCACAAACTGTTGTATCACGCAGCGGTTTTGTTGCAGAACACAATTTAATAATTTAAAACAAACGAATACCCATTCCGGCAGGAACAAAAAACCGTAACATCGCATACGTGGAAATTAAATTATGTATAAAAATCGAATAAAGAGGAGCACCACGGACATAAACCGAATTAGCTACTGGAGGTAGACAGAACGGTGCGCCGTTCATTAGGCTTGTTTGTAGAAAGCTTTTGCAGGCAAATGAATGGATTTATACGCTGGCTATTAAATCAACGCAGCGGCCGGTGTGCAAACAAACGCCCACTGTCTGTGTTTGCCAAGGCGCCCTCTAATTAGATACCTAACCTTTAATACCTCAGTGCACATGTTTAATAATTACTGAGCATATAAAACATTGTCACCCGTATTTGATGCTTCTACTACTACTTTTTGATAACTACTTTCAATATGCATTACTCTAACACGGACTCTTTCTAATTAAATTGTAATACTCAATAGGTTACTGCTAACCTTGGTTTAATTTTAGACTAACAAAAATAGTGCAGTGTGGGCGGTGGAGGGGTTTAAAACCTTCCGGCTAACTACCAACCCGTATGTTAATCTGTCGTATTAAAAGCATTGCTGTGTTCTACCAATCATAATATGTCAGAGTCACAGTATTTCGAACCTATGGCCTCATTATAAGTGATATAGCGTGTCAATTAAGGTCAAATGTTAGCTCATTGCAATTGTCAGAAGAATTATGAAAGTTATGAAAAGAAATAAGTATATTTCAAACAATATTGTATATATAAAATTAACCAATGAACGATCAAAGATTTTTTCGCTACACCTAATAGCAACGTATGATCGTATGTAATTTAACTATAGGTTCCAATGATAATGTTACTAAAAATTAAAGCGATGTCTGTTTCAGTGACATGGAGATATAATTAAAGTTAGTATAAGATAAACTCTTTTTTATTGAAAAGGTTTTGACTAGAACTTTCAAATTTATTGACGTACACTAAAAAAATTTTAAGTTAGCACTGGTGCATCGGAAAAGCGTATTGTTGCCTTTCGCCCCATTGCGACGCGGAAGTTTCCCAACGAAGGTAACCGAACAACTCCATACGTGGAATCCGTGAAAATTGACATTGCAGTTTTATCCAAACAGTACCCCAACAACTAACTGGACAGGGAAACACCGCAAACCCGAAAACCTACATCCGTCGGATTTCGCAAAAATAAACAAACATCGATGAGCGGGGCCGAGCTAAATCGATATCCTACTGTTGAGCGGATCGCCCGTCAAACTTTTGCAACACAGGCACTGGAGCGTCGCCGAGCACATGCAGCCTGTGACTGCCGCAGTATAAGTCAGTGCTTCGAAAACTGTAAGTCAGTAGATTCGAACTGACCGACTGGACTGGGAGTTTAGAATTTTCGATTGAGGAAAAAAGTTCGAAAATCACAAATACGTTGATGATAATAACGATTAAAAAATATATTAATTATTCAAGATACTTCAACAAGTTCACCGTATAATATTTAGGCATATCGTAAGAGGATGTATTATTTAAAGGTAATAAATAACGAATAATACCAGTGCATTTTTATACACTGAATTTATTTTACATAATGTTTAACAACATTGAGTGTATTAACAATCATGATAGACTATTGTTCATATGTACTATATGTTTAAACTTTTATTTTTTGCACCTTAAATAATCCCTATCTTTAATTATGAAGTTGAAATTTAAAGAGGCACACAAATATCCCAATTTCTTTTTAAAGGTTTTGCTTTACTCAGTTTGGTTACTGTGTTATACGCATTAAATTTATAACACCCGTCTCTTATGCCGGGGCTGTCGATGACCTACGTATTTATAAGTTCGTCTAAATTTGTCGAAGACGAGATAAGTTTAAGAAGCCGTGGACGAAACCACCCGCAATACGGTGAACCTCCGAAACTAAATATAACGTAATACACCATATTCAACAATAGAAATTATAAGTACCATTGAAACTCAAAAAGCGTTAATATCCCAATGGAGAAAATATTTTTTTCTTTTTTTTTTCAATCAATAACTAGGTTAGTAATACGGACTTCAACAAAGGATCCCGTTGAACAATACAACATCTCTGGCACAGTATTACACGGTGGATATAATTAGTTATGGTGTACGGATTTAGATTTTGTTGTTGCGATAATTTTTGTGAATGCGCCGAACAAACAGCTGCTCCAGATTTTGCGAATTGACAAGCGGGCGCGGTATTGAGATGTCATGTAGAAAACTGATACGCATGGCTCACAATGACGCCCAAAAAATGGTCAGTTGCGGATGCCTTGCAACGATTTTTTTATATTTACGCAAGTTAAAACTCGTGGAACTGGATTTACAAGCATTTAGAACATTACATGATATATTAGAGTGTAAGAAGTAGAGATATGTATTATAAATGTTTCTTTTGCATATTTCAATGGAAGCTAACTTATTGTTTTTAAAATTTAAGCATCTACTACAGTAAATGTACTAAATTAATTCTAAATAAGTAACGCCGTTGCGGCTCGCTGAGCGTTGCTAACTAATAACAATTTAACTTAACGTTAAGCATTTTATGACTATTTTAACGTAGCTCTATAGCTTTTTAATATTTGACCTATTTAAATAGCATAATTTCTTTGTAAATAAAGACAAAAAAGCCTTATTTTAACAATCAATAGTTATAATAATGATTCATACGATATATATATATATACACACATTTATATATTAATTCAGTTCAAATGGTAACAAAAATAAAACAAGAGACCACATTGTTCTTAAATATTTAGACCGATCACTCATGTATAAAGTCTGGTATTGACAAGAAAATATAAAAAAAAAACAAAGAAGCGTAAATGATCGTGTTCCGGCACGCGTCCGTCAGTCCCGAGTCGACCTCCGTCAAACTGATACGTCTGACAGATTAACGCGTATCACTGTTATGCAACACACTGCGCGCCCAGTGAAGCGGACATTTATTAAAAATTACTCACCGAAGTGCGCGACGATCGGCACACACCGAATTTGATAGACGGATGTATGCTTATTACAATTTTACGTTAATTCGGAAACGTATTCAAAGGTATATTTGAATATATCTTTTATATGTAATTCTACGAAACATTTTTAAATTTATGTAATAATAACTGATACACGCGACTACGTACTCATGGATAATAATAGAGTACATAAAAAAATCTGTTATCCCGCAGGAATGAATGATCTATAAAATATTAACCTAGATGTTCATCTATCGAACGATGTTAACGCTGTCATTTAGTTGGTAAAGTTTTTTGACAACTTTTACGGTCTCATCGGACTCAAGGCTTATGGATCTAAAAATGCTTGATTCGGTATAAAAAAAACTTTATTTCTCATTCAGATATTCATCACTTAACAACAATAAATGAAAAAATTATATGGTGCAGGATAATATACAATATGAAATGGTTTTCCGTTAGGTAAACCTAAGAATCATTCGATGCCTGCTTTGGAATAGGACAACGTAAAAGCAAAGAACGGAATAACGGATTACTCGCTTCATAGTAGACCTACTGTATAGAAAACAATATATTACAAAATTTCAAAAAACACTTAAAGTACAAACTTCTAGTAGATGTGATGTTAAAACATAATTTTATCTTTATTACATCCAATGTATAAACTGAAAAGCGAAAATCATTTACTTTATTTTACGCAGCGTTAAAATTGCATACCTACCGAAACTTTCAGGAGCGCTATCTTCTCAGATAACCGGCGATCGTTTCTGGCAAACAAATCCTTTTTTTCAATATACGCGGGCTTCCATATCGCCTCGTATAAAGTCGCGGCCTCATGTACGAAATGCACTGTAGTTTTTTTTTTCTTTCTTTCCTGTTTCGTTTTTTTACAAACCGCTACCAATCTAGCCTTTCACGGTAGTATATTTAAAAAGCTTGTATTCGTATTCCTTGTTATTTAAAATGAAATATGTTTTCATTTCAGTAAATTTATATTTAAAGTCAATAAGATCTCCAACTTTTATTAAATACGTTTGATAATTATCAATATAAAAATATTAATAAGCAATTATATTAAGCAATTCGTAATGCCCATGCAGTATGTTTTCTATTAGGAGTATTATATATTGATTATTTACACGGTAATTAAATTTTTTCAAACACACTGAAACAATCGGCATAGAATAATAACATATCTATAAAAAGGACGGTTGACTTGTTAAGCCATAATAAAAAAAATTGGAATGATGTGTTTGTATAATATTTTCGACCTTACTCTTACGAGTCAATATTGTCTTTTCGCGTAAAGATTTATTAATCCAGAACAGTTTAATGTAAATTAAGCGATGATAGAGTGTATAGGAGAAACATGAGTTTAATCTTTACATATGGATGTTCTCAAATGTTCAAAGAACCACATTCGAGGACTTGCCATATATCCAAACCTGCACTTAGCCAGTGTAGTACATCATGGCAGTATTTGCGAATAAACAAAGCGAAAATTACAAATTAGTTTTTGCTTTATTCATGGCCTTACCAGAAATCCACATTATTTCAAAATGTATAATCAATCTCGTAAACCTAGCTCGTCGTAAACTTCCCGACACCAATAATATTCTTACATGTATATATAAATATATAAATGACAGAATCAAATATTATATTTTCATAATATCAAATTATTTGAGAAACAAAACCGTAACTTTCTACATCAATTCCTCCTCTTAAAAGTAAACAAAAAATTGCCTGCCTAAATTACATTAAATTAGTTATTCTCATGTAATGTTTTAAATCATCAGCTACTACACGCCTACTGCTGGACATAGGCCTCCCCCAAGATTCTTCAGACCGATCAGTTCTTTGCTGCCCGAATTGATTTTTTAAATAATATTATAAATATTTAAGTGACAGTGTATAAGCGTCGTTGCTGAGAGCTATCTCGTGGGAGAGTCGTAAAGCGGTGTGGGCGGAGCGCGGTCGCTTGCGGGCACCCGCTCGACACGTCGCCGCCGCCGCCTCGGTCTCCTGCGCTAGTGCGGTGATTACTGATTACAGACGTTTGATATTGTTTAATACGTTAGTAGTTATTGTTTTGATAAAATCATCATTTAAATAAATTATATTATTTACTCATATTCTGTGAAAATTTGGTAATTCTACACGATATCTTACTATAGTTGATGTACTTATTGTTTCTTACCATGGTTGTATTTAAAGCATAACTATTATATTAATAAATATAATAATATTTTATTTTTGTACAAGTAAAATATTTTGTATAAATTAATATACAAAAATGGTTAAAAATTAACCTGGTAAAATTAGGTATATTTTTCATATGAAAAACAGAATATTTCAGGTGAGAACTCTTTACCATCTACGGCCTCGGTCACTTAACATAATGGGAACACCACATTAAATTGCTAGTTCATTGCTGCTGACAAAAAACTAGCAATGGTTTGTTGTAGCATCATAGACGATACTACCAGTTAATAATTTAACTAACTACAGAGTCATTGAAATAAAAAGGGAAAATCATTCGCTGCAATAGTCGTCAAAAAGGCTAACAGCGCAAATTTCTCCGAACTCAGCAGCAGCAGCAGAAACAGCTTCAGTTCTTAGACTTGTTAAAAATTAAATGAAACAGATTTAGACCATCACAATTAAATATCTGTCGTAATTGACCTTGACTGTCAGAAATTGTTTCATTTTAAGTTTATTACAAATAATATGTAACGAAATTTTATACAAGCAATGATGCTTTTTTCGGATTTCGTTACAGGGAACAGTCGCATCACTAGATTGAGTCAGGGAATTTTCTTATCTTCACTGATAAAACAACTTTGTCACTGAGAAGCCGCTTTCAATATGCGACGGCTCTTGTGCGCGCCATTTGCTCCTACATTACGTATTGATAAAATAATGTAACGATGTCAACTTTAATTTAACCTTAAACGATTGAAACGCTCTCCACTTTTTTCAACATCAGTTGATTAGAACAGTATTTACATAAGGGTGTAAACATTTGTTGACGTTTTTTAATCTAAGCATTACTTTGCGGAACTCTAGGACTTATTAAATCAAAATATTATTTTATTGCAAATTTCCGCTTCTTTTCCTAAAATCTTAAATACTTCGGCTAAATTAAAATCTCAACGCGGTTCGACATTACACAAGGCATCTTTAAAAGACGTTATGCGTTCGACAGCACGGCGTTGGTTCGACGTTGCGATTAAAAGCCGAATTTAGCAATTAAAAAAAATTGTTTTATATTTACAACTTCTACACTAAGTTTACGGAATTTTTGTTCATGGATTTTATTTCGGGGCCATAGTAATTTGATTCATTAATTAATTCTTTATTAATGTATCAAATTACTCATGGCCTTTTTAAGAAAAAAAAACGTACAGTCAAATTTGCCATAAACAATGGAAAACAAAAAACTTAAAAGTCAGAGGCATGAAAATCACATATTGTAACCAATTTTACAAAATTTTTATAAAATAATAATAAATTACTTTCCAATCATCTTCCATACGGTTTCTAGAACATGTGTAGACATAAAAAGCCAAGTTTATCTGACAAAAAATAATAGATACAAATTTTTAATTCTTATCAGATAATACTATTTTGACAACGAAGTGTTTTGAAATCTGTATTAAAGTTATGAGCAATATATAAACATCGTAATCATAAAGAAAATATTAATGTGTATGATTCCGACATTCAAATTTAAATTTTTCGTTTTACACAAAGTTAAAATATATAAAGGTCGATAATATGAATACCTACATATTGTAAAGACAACGGATGGTGTGCCTAGCAGAGCGTATAATTTAGACTTTATGGGGTCATTAGGCGGCAGAAGGCCGGCGAGCCGACTTTTTGTTTGAAGGCATCGCAATTAACCCGTGAAACGATAATCGATCGCTTCTTGCCCACTTTAAACTGTCACGCATTTGTTTTCATTGTAAATGGACTGTAGCTTGATGTGTGGCTTAATACTGGAGTTTGAAATATTAAAAATGTAACATAAACCGGCAACTTTTTATGTTCCCATTGCTGAACTGAACTGAATTGAGTATGTTCAGCAGTGGGAACGTAAAAACCTTCAGCAGAGAGTCAAGGTCATAATCACCGCGCTAGAGGAGGAAATAAATTTGTAACATAAGATTCTAACGTTGTAAATTAAACATTTAGTACAGCTGTTTTCACTGAGTCGTATTTGTGTTTTTACTCTAGATCAGGGATTCCCAAAGTGGTCGATACCCCGAGGGATCGATATCTGTTATAAGTCTGCTTCTATTGACCTAAGTCAGAATGATAAATAACACCCTGTAGTATCTGTTTTAAGTTAGCGGACCATTATGAATAAGGGAGTTGATATTTAAAAGTAGGTAATTTGGTATGGGGGTCTGAGGTAACAGTCCATTTTGGAGAAGGGGTCACTTGCCCGAAACAGTTTGGGCATTCCTGTTCTAGATTGACCAAAAAGTATTATTATCCGTTATTAAGTTTGGTTTTGAAACAGTTTTTTTTTAACACGATACGATTTTATAGAATATCGCACAGACTATATACATAAATTAATTCTAGAATTATTGAATTTATCTTTATTGTATGCGTTCCTTTAACCCTTTTGTTACCAGCGCCGGTTTTAGCCGGCATTCAGTTTCCGTTCGTGTGTACCAACACCGATTTTGCCGGCATCCATTTGCCGTTCCTTATATTGTAGTGTTATTAAATTAATTCCTATTATAGTGCAATCAATTTTGTTATATGCACCTTTAGAAAACAATTCTTTCAAAGTGAATTTCGTGTTTGGAAACTGAAATAGAAGAGTAGAAAAAATATATAAAAATAAATCATTACTGAAGCACAATTCAATTGAAACCCATATATTATTTTTTTATAGGTTCATAACATTGACTTAAAAATTTTATTTGCATTTTTGTTTATAAAATATTTTTACACCGTTATCAGAGTGTCACGGAAAAGATCAAGAAAAACTCCACTATCTAACGGCTTGACTGATGATGTGAATCAAAATAATATCACATATCACAAAAAAAATTGCAAAATCTTTAAATATATAATACTTAAACGAGAAAATTCGAACATCAACTTGCCATTATGCAGTGTAAACACTTTGCGGCGTGCTGCCCGGTTCAGTAGCACCACTTCGGTGGAATAGACTGCGGTAACCAAAGGGTTAATGCTACCTTTATTCTGTCTTTCATCATAACGCATGTATGTAACGAGACGTACCATCTTCCCTAATGTCACATGAGTGTGACATTAGGGAAGATGGTCTGATGATCTCTAGAGTAATACAGACTCAGATACCAAAAAAAAAACAGATACATCTTTTAACATGCAGTATCCTGTTCTAATATATATTATGAAAAATTAATAGACAAAACGAGGTTTATTATGGACAATTCAAAAATTATGAATAGTCTCATAAAGATATATCGACATTATTGTATTGTATTTATCAAGCTCCTCGTCTCCGCTTCATTATCAACCGCGCCATCCAGCCGATGCAACCGTATCACGAGTATCATTCCGAGATCAACGGAAACATTCAATCACGTCTCGGCTTGTTCTTCCACGAGACAGATAAGATGTTTGTTTCCTTCGCAGACACGGGAGGGGAGGAGCAGGGTGAACAAAGGCGCGCGGGAGCGGAATCAGGAAGTGGCATTTGGCACGGGCAATTGACGCCGCTGATAGGATCGCGAGCTGAGTTTGCAGGAAAATAGTCCAAGAGATATTAATTTTTTTTTTATCGACAATAGATTCGATTGACGACTGACGATTATTGACCTCGTTACTTGATGCAACGTGATGAAGAAACCGTAGATAGTGAAGCGGAAAGTATTTCCGAAGTTCTCATGTATAATGCCGGAGCACAGCAATGTTGCTTCATAGCAACATATTTATACTGATGGTAGCATCTAGCCAGACTAGTAGAAAAAACGGACCCATTGCCATACTAAGCAAGTGGTTAATCACTACGCCATGGAGGCAGTCAAAATGAGTTATTATTATCTAATAAAAAAATCTAGAGAAGTTTAGAAATAGAAAATAACAGTCACCGTCAATATAAGAATCTAAGGATATGCTTAAGATTAAGATGTCATATATAGAAGTACTGCTATAAATAGTGGAAACGGAAGCGCACGGGGCGAAAACATATAACCATCTACTGGCTTATTGACAATTAACAGCAGGTGAAATAGATGTCAAGTTTTAGCTCAAAATCATTAAAAAAAACTAAAAATTGTTTTGTAGCATTAACTCTCAGACTATGCGGTGTGAGTCAGCGCGCTGCGGTGTCGGCGAGCCGCGACACCGCTTCCGATATACTGAGTGATACTCCACCTAACTTGGCCGTATTTTACACGGTACATTAAATATAAATCATTTCGATTTTGTTTCGATAATGAAAGCTACATGTTATCTTTTTTTATAGATAGCCTAAGCAAAAGAATGAGCGGTTCTCCTGATGGAAAGTGTTCGCCGTCGCCCATAGACAGCCGCAATATTCGAGGAGTCGCAGCTGTGCTGCCGACCTTCAAGAAAGTAGTAGGCTCTTGAAGGTCCTCAAGACGTATCGGTAAGGAAATACCGCTGGCGACAACTGATTCCACAGGTATCTTACTGGAGTCATGCTAAAATTTACGTAGGTGTTATATATACAAACGCATTAATTTGAGCCATTGATGTATGTATATACATAAATATATACGTTATTTAAAAATTGATGAACAAATATCATATTGTTTAAAACTGGCTACAAAAAAATTTATCTTAAGTAAAGAAATCATTGAATAAAAAATTGAACATTAACTTGTATGTCACACAATTTTCGAATAATCCTTTTAAATATTTTGCACATTACTTACTAACTAGTAAAGAGAACAGAAGCGTTTTTTTTTATATATTTAAAAAGTATATTTGTTTATTTACTATCTATTTAAAATATCCGCATTCAAATTGGTGATAATTCGTAAGAAACGCTAATGTTCCATTTGTAATTAAGATATTAAAAAAAATGGACCTATTACTAAATTATTAATGAATGAATAAAGGGTAACAGCAGGTTGAACATTAAACGTTGTTAATTGCTTAAACAAAACGCACCAGCTGACGTCAATGCTCGGTAAAAAAAATGAAATATCCACCTGTTACGATTGTATTTCACAGATCGCGGGGTATAATCGGCCGCCACAGTTTTATATTTTATTTGTTTAGAGCGGTATCAAAGTAAATGGCATCATTAGGTTAGCCGCAGGAGATCTGCGCTTTATATCTTTATTAGTGTTTTTATAGTGACGGTTGTAAAACGTGACGTGTGAGCGCGCCCTAACGTCTTACAGCTGACGCGTCTGGCACGATTAACTATGATAAACATTGAAATATTGCTAGTGAGCGATCTCATTGAGAGATAGGTCCAGGGGATAGGGACTAGCTCCATGGACCGAAATTCTCGCTGGATCTGAGCCTTAAGCTTAAATCTACAAGCTTTACGAACGATTCGGTTATGGCCACAGTCATATATTTAATATATGTTTTCAATTTTTTTTTATCTTTTTCCAGTTTATTATCTTTTACGGCATGCGATATGTATAGAGAACATTGAAAACATAACAAGTAATGTAATTTGTTTCTTACATAAATACTAATACTCATAGATATTCGTATAAATTAAAGATTTTTCGATATTTTTTTACTACTCGAACCAAAATGACCAGTGTTGAAACTGGAAGTGAAGTTAACGGGCTTGATCAGTTGTTATTAACTGTATATAAAAACGTTTCTCAATCTTTATAAAAATATAAACAGGAAAATTGTTAGATTTTTTATAAAGAAACTCTAAATACAGGCGACAGTAGTCTCCTATTAAAGACCTTCTAGGTGGATTTGTTTGTATTAATAACGGGCTAATAGTTCACCAAAATTTTAAACGATGTTAAGTGGTAATGACGTCATAATGATGAAGCGTGCTCGATCAGAATACTCTGGGTCTCTCGTTTCTGACTGCCGGAACACCATAACGCTATTATGGCACAGTAAGCAAGAGTTAAACTACTGGCAAGCATTAAATCAATGCGTCACAGAGGTAGTAGAGTTTCTATGTGAGAGTGCTTAAATATTGCTAAACTAGTTTCTTGTTTTAGCGCCTCTCCAAGTACCTGACGTTGGCAGTCATAATTCGAACTTTTTTACTAAACTCAGTTTTTTATCGGTTATGCGCAAACATTTAACCTCGATATCACTTGATTTTAAGTGACGATAAGGTTGTTGATGATGAAGCGTGTTAGCCCAGAATAGTTCTAGCTCTAACTTGTATGACTGCCGAAATACAACAATGCTGTTATGGTGGCAAATAGATATTGAGGATGGTAACTAGCCAGGCAAATTGGAAAAACTACGGACTCCACTGCTCCTGTGATTCGGTACTCAAACTCGGGACCTTCGCTTTACAAGGCATGCAGATAGACCACTACGCCACGGAGGCAGTCAGAATTTGTATGGTAAATATTATTATTTCAAGCTGCAGCTAAAGAAATTATAAGGATCTTAATGGTATCAGCGTAATAAAGCTTCTGGTTGTTAATTTCTGAAAGTGACATTTTGTATAAAACACCTCCCTGTGTAAAAAAAGTAATAATACAGGCGCATCGTTGACCACTAAATGCGAAGTACGTTATGTACTGTACAATTCTTATGTGGGAACTATTAACTGCCCCACAGCCGACCGAGCGTGCCGTCGGCCGGTCACGATTCATCGCCCCCCACCTCCCAACATTCCGCGTCGGTTCAAATATAATTGCCGTTGGAAAACACCAATTGGCGCCAATTTTATGCGTCGTTACCGAAACTTATGTAACTTGGCAGCGCGTAAAACTTTGGACCGCCGTTTTGCTTCACATAAAGAGGTATTCAGCATTTCTCTGAAAAAAAAAATTATGTCACAAATACACACATTAGTTTTAAACAGTTCACAGACTTACAATATGGATTTATTTCTTCTACATACACAGTTTCGTACATGAGTATGAAATAATAATTTTTGTGTTATCTATGTACTTGTTCCCTATGTATTTGTGCCATTGGTATAATGAAATAAGCATTCAATCACATTTTTTTTGACAAGGTGTGTTTATATCTTATAGCAGAAAGGTAATGAAATAGGTTATAATTTGAGAAATAAATATAAAATAAATGTATTGTAGTTGTTACTTAGCTTCCTGTGTTGTAGTCATGTCATCGCGTTTCTCTTTAATGAAAATTTACATTGAATGACAATTTTTCTAACTGTAATAGAAATGATGAAATGCAAAATAACTTATAAAAATACTATGTTTGAATCGCAACCATACATTTATGATACGAAATTAATTCTGAGAATTTCGATCAACTTATATTCATTGTTTATTATACCAACTCTTCGGGTATCGAAAAATAACTTCTAGTTATTTTAAAACTGAATTAATAGACTATTGACGTTGTAAACAAACTTTCTTCCATTTCGTAATTTTTACTTCTTATAATTTAGTTTTCTTTTTCGATGAAACTTAGAAATATTAATAAATAACATTCGAATTAAATACGTTATCGTAAAGAAAAAAGAGGGAAGTGTATTTTTTTTAAATATTATACATTGAGTACGTACTTTCCTGTATTTATGTGAAAAAAAAATCTATTAAAACTCGAGCGTTTCTTTTTTCGAAATCAAACAAAATCAAATGAAAATACGAATGGAATGGATTGAACAGGTCTAATCAAGATAATTAAGGGCTGTGCAAAACAAAAATTTCATTGAAAGGCGTCGCCGTGTCACACGGCGTGAACACACAATGACCCGGTAGGGAGTCGCGGCGCGCTTGCCCACATTACTCTAGGGCTACCACTTTCATTAAAAATATTTTTCGAATTTATTCATTTAATTCTTAGCTATAACTTCATTTAATTTTACTTCTAAGGATTTCTTTAATAAACGGTACCTACTAATTATATTAAAAGTAACACATTTTTTTTTCGCAAAAACGCAATCCATTCATCCCAATGTTTTGATTGAAGTTTTAAAAAGATATAAGGTTATTACTAGTCAAGATTGTTCTTTGGGCGAAACTTCTTTAGGTTTTTCTACTTTACTAATTACACAAAATAATAAAACCCTATAATTCACAAATATTGGTCATACCCATATCAGCTTCTTATATGTAAAAATTATAATCGTCATAGTCACCATCATAATTTTTAATAGAAGCAAAATAAAACTTAAACTATCACCATCGAAAATCTGAGGACAACGAAGTTCTCTCTTTAAGAAATAAGTCGGAAACATCTGTCGCATTAAGACGATGCAATTTAATTACTAGAAACTTAATCTTTTTTATTTCTATTATTGAAATCTAAAAGATACAAATTATAATTTTAATTCGAAAAACTCCACTAACTTCCAAATTCTACCACTCATGACACTGGATTCGGAACCAGTCCGTATCATAGGGCAACCGGTCAACAACTGCGCCACTTAGGTAGATAAATTATTGACAGTTGCAAAATTTAGTTTTCAACCCTAGCTTGGGTGTGACATTAGACATAGGCGGGGGAGCTCAAAGCTCACGAGGCCGCCGTCGCAGTCGAGGTGCCCGTGCGTTTGTGACCGCCCAGCGGTGCGGAAATCGCGAGCGCATTGTGCCAACCCTAGCGGGTGAGCCGCCCGCCTGCCACTGTACTTCTCAATTTATATTGGTGCTGCCCCTCAATATGACCTAGCGCTTAATAAACATTTTTCCTTCACTGTCTCTAACAACTCTTAAATCGTGTATTAAAAAATATTACTTTTAATAAAGTTACTTAAGATTATACTTGTGCTGACTTTAGCTTAGAAACTTTAGATATTACAATATATATACGTATACATATATATATAGGCATTGAGCATTAAATAGATATTCAGTTTAAATATATGAAAAAAAATCATCAGTACATGAAAAGGTCAGAAAATTACCGTACCCATGAGATTTAAAAAATATTTCTCTGGGACCTGCATTAAGGTATTTTTCTTTAAAAAATGTCATGAATAATGAATTATACGCTGTAAAGTCTGGTCATCTATAAATCAACGATCTACAAGACAAATTGAGGACCCCTTTTCTTGAATTCGGTTAATAAATAAAAACCGTTTCTTGAGATCCTCATTCGGAGATTACTAATGCCACTGCACTATCCTCACACCTGTGAACTGGGGCAGAACAATGGCTTGAATCACAATGTGCCCAGCGGGTGGAAATTCGTCACTTTTAGCTGATGAAGGTCTTCTAAAAGCACCAGCACCACTACAGCGAGCAGAATACACAGTGAATGCATCTGTTTGTCTGATATATTACAATGTCTCTTACGTTCCATCTATAACTTAAAATAATATTAATATGTAGTGAGATGTGTGGAATATTTCCTTGTGCTGTATTATTTTTCTTGTACTGTTTATCACATATAGATGTGAAAAACAAAAAAAAAGTAAGTTGATTCAATGCGTGCTAGATATATTTCGATAATTTAAATAAACAATGTAAATATTTGTGAAATGAATTTTATTGCGAATCATAAATCGAAAATACTTTATCGAAATCGAACACATTAAAAAATTAAACGTTCCAATTTCAAAAATGCTGAAGCTTACATCGTTCCAAATATTAAACTATTCCATGCCAGTTATAATGAAAAAAAAATCGATTACATTGTTTAATCGGAAAAAAAAGTACGAGGGGAAAACGGGACTCAAGGGTACACAGCAGTAAAAAAGCGCGGATATGAACATTTGTAGCGATAATTTGTGCCGCAAGCCCGTGGGGTGCGCCGCGGCTGCTGTTGAAAGAATGATACATCATCAGACCAATAATAAATCACACATGATTCAATTAGAAAAATACGGCGGGCGTTTTGGCGGGAAAAACGGTGGGAGCCTGACGCGTCCCGCGGACTCGGACCGCGTTCGGCGGGTAATTTGACGTTTTGTATTGCGTCATCAATCAGATGCAATTAACAATGGCCCGCCGACAGACATTGGTGTGGCCTTTGCTGTTGTAAAAATCCACTTTTAACTTTCCTGTATTGATATACTGTACGAATACTTGCGTTAAAATAAATATTATACAATACATAGAATTATGTATTAATCTATATCTATATGCCTGTCAAACAACACATTTAAAATATAAATATCTAAATTAATTTATAAATGAACTCTTGTTTAACTTGGACAACGTTTCTTGAGGCTAAATCTTTTTAAGTATATAGGGAAGGCTTACAATTGAACCTATACATATAACATTTTTATAAATTATTTATTTTGCGCATAAAATTTCTTATTTTATTACCGCTTTTAAGATTTTCCGATAAATTATAACATAATTTATTAATGTATTTATTAAATAAACAAATTAAACACACTTGTAATTTAAATCGGCGACATTGCAGTAAAAATACATCATAATTTTAAAGAGCGCAACATTCTTCTACATTGATATTGATGGCGAAGATTTAGCGTATGAGGCTCCACAGTACTCAATAACTCATTGGCGAAATGTAGCATGAGGGTGGTGCGGGGGGATCGTGTCACGTGCCAGTAATGAGTTCCGTGCACACCACACACACACGCATACACACACACACACACATATATTACGCCCCGCATGGAATTTCACACATATACTACACCCCGCATGGAATTTCACATATACACCAAGCGCTGTTGATCATTTTGATTTAAGCTCTTTTTTTGTATTCCAATATCTCACGTCAATAGTGCTAGAATTAGACTATTAATTGGGTCCTTCTCTATTTTAAAGCATCGAATAATTTGTCTGGAATGTGTGGAAGATGGAATGACTTTTATGGTAGGTGCAGTTACGAAGTTCCGTGTCTTAACACATTATAAATCTATCTATAATCCATATTATTTATGAATGAGATACTTGTACCTCTTTACAGCATGCATAAAATCCTCTTAACAATAATAATAAATGGCTTTTATATATATATTTTATTTATATCAGTCACGGTGTTAATATTGCTTAAATTCCTGCTTACCGTTTCAATTAATCTGCTTGTTCTAGATCATGTGTTGATTAGTAGTTTTGTATCAGCAACATTAAATCTTAAATTTGACCATTCACCAAATTCTTATTACGCTTTTTATAGTTTATACATAACACCGTTCTAAAAATGATTTTCTGATTTATTACACTTAATAATTTGATGTACAATACGAGTACCATATGGCATTATTGTATGAAATAAGTCTCAAACAAGTTATAAAAAAACATAATGCAGTATTAACAACTATAGTTAACATCATGTTTCTCTTAGTAATAACGAAACTGGTTGGAAAAAATATAGAAGATGCATTAAACATTTTAGCATCACCCTGAACGGTAGCTTGCAATTATATCCAGGCAAAGGAGAGTCGCTGCGCGATAAGACTAAAATTCACTTCCTGTTACACAATAGGCGGCCACTTCACCTGTAATACGCGTATGAAACCTTTAATACGTGGTGCCGCGGGCGCTTACCGGATTTACTCTGTTTGCACAATACCTACCGCTCGAGGCCGAATGGGTATAGAGTCAAGAACATTTTAGAGGTGGAATTAACATTGCCATTTTAACTCTAGATTCACCGACACATTTTAATGATTTTCTCTTTGTGTCTGTAGTAATTTTGTACATTATTGTATTCTTATTTTCCCTTTTTTTCATTAAAATGTACAGAGGAATATTGCCAGAGGCGGTGTAAAAAATAAAAGGTCAAATGCATGTCACTATACGGAACTTTTTATCCAGGGTTGATCTGACAAAATGTCGGTTCTGGTAAATATAGTATCGGCGTAAACTCGATGCGATCGTTTACGAAAACCTTTGCTTTGCAGCTTAAAAGAAATATACAAAATAATATAATAACCAATAGTCCTTAACTCTTTTAAGGCAAATTTTATTTTGAACTAGACTTTTGTGTTAGAGTAAATTGAGCAAATACCATGGAATTTTGTTTACATTTTCAAAAAACCCTATGGGACTACTGATTAAAAGCATTTAGTCTGTTAAAACATTTAATGACTTTTTCGAAGCTTAAACTAAAACCAGGATCTGTAGCAGAGACCTAAAAATATCTTCTCCCGATCACCAACATCTTTTCGCCGTTCTGATTTAATATCTGTTATCAACAAGCACAGCAAGGAAAAATAAAAATATTATGCTGTTTTCATTTGTGAACATGTGTATACTTTCTCTGACTAAAGCAAAATATCTAATTTACCTATTCACGAACCCTTCCGGTCCTCATATCAATTTGATATATTAGTGTCTAAATTTAATACAACTCCAATGGATTAATTTACCGCCTCCTAGATTTATGGTTGTCAATTAATAGCTGGAAAAATTTTGCAATATATTTTAGTCGTCCAGTTGAATACCAGAATATTCTGAACGTACAAGCGTCACCATCTTTAACACTATTGTTAAATTGTTAATTTTGTGAAATATTAAATTAAAATGTTAATCCATTGGAAGCTAAATAACAAGTCAAAATAATAGATCATTGTGAAACATTCGATCTCGACTCTAGGTGTGCCAAATTCTCAATGATTATTTTTATTACTTGACTCACAGTTCTAAAATATCGTACGTATTGTCTCTATACTTTGTAATCATACGCTACTTTAATAGGTAACTGCTCTTATTTACTAGTTTTGATTAAATATCACTTCACCAGTTTGAGGCATTATTATTATTAGGAAAAAATACTTCAATGAAATTAGTACTTTTTTCCTCTCTATGTATTTGTAGGTCTGTGCCATTACCGGAAAGGCTCCCTAAAATTCAAGTGACCAATTACGAAGTTACATACGGTCTTTACCTCTTACCGACTTCTGTATAAAGCACTTCACCCGTATTTTGTAGTGCCAACATATAAAAACATTGAGGTTCGAGTGTTCTTAAGAACAGCAGGGTCCCAATTCAACTATACAACGTATTTCTATTACGCATCATCGAATACAACGAATTTCATGTGATAAATCTTGGTGACGGTTTAAAACGGTAAAATGTTATACAATGACTCTTTTATTAATCGTAATTATGTAATGGATGAGTAACTAATTACAAGATATTCTTAATGTGATCACTGATGTCTCTAATTAAATTACAAGCAATCATGAACGTAAAAACATTTTTTTTTATTCAGTGTTGCTCCGACTACGGCATTAGCTCCGAATACTCCTCTGTATTTCTATAACGAAAATGCTCTGCGACTCTTGCTATCTATTAGTTAATGGTCATAAAAAAATATTATCAACCTTTTTGTTAATGACTATACAATAGTGACTTGAAAAAAAAGGAAATCGATAATCATATCAAGAGAGATTTGGATTGAATTGATTAATGTCTTCTATTAAATGTATATACCCATATGGGTATGTAACTCTCATATGGATGTGAATCACGGGTGCTGAAAAAATAATGCTGTAGATGGTTGCAAGCATTTATAATGTGGACACTTAGGCGGATCGGTATCGATATCATCTCGGAACTTTGTTTCTAACGCCCGTGTACTACAAACAGCGAACACGAAGCGAATGCTCATGACAACCGTCGTACAGAGGAAGGTTGCCTTTTTTGGTCATCTGCGACGTGGGTCCCCCCAGTACGGGTTCCCAAGGTTGATCCTCGAACGTAGGATATCAACAGGAAGGACACCTGGTCGGCAAAGAAAAAGTGATCTGAGGATAAAAGAGAGTGTACCCGATATAGCTATTATAAAATAAAAAGACTTGCGCAAGACCGCAAAACTTCTCCGGATGACCGCCGAACTTCAATTTGAGGATGGCACCACCTGACCATGAATGTTACTGATAATACAATATATTGGGTAGTTAATTTTTAATAATAAATGCTTAATTATGAAATCTTCATAACGTATTGTAATAAAAATGTATAAACAAAAAAAATATTTCAATGTGAGAATTAGTTGTGTTACATTTCTTGAAACAACACAAACGTTTTTAAGGCGCCATTTACAAACGATTAAGGTAATTTTTGATTGTAAACGTTTCGTGTAGTGACAGGGAAGGGTTGAGAGAACACACGTTTCCGGCGGGGAATTTGTCTGACACCGAATAGACCACATGGTGGCTCTGAGGTAGTTCCTCTAAGTTATCTTACATCACGTAAGTAATTAAAATTACAAAGGCTTTTCTAGATATTTTAAGCATGATACACATTGGTTAAATGCTCTGATTTTTTATATCATTACTGTATCTCTACCGCCCAAAAGTTTAATGGAAGAAATCACATAGTGTTAAGATCGCCTTTATTTTTTGTTTCATTTACATTTTTTTTCTTAAATGATTTAAACCAACTTAATAATGTTTAAAACTCAATTTTGACCAATTTTCTCTGGAAAGTTCCCCTGACTCAATGGCAAGCAGTGATGTATGTAATCGTTTTCGTTTGAGATGCGTTTTAGCTATTTAATAACATGTAATGAAATTAAAGATTACGGATATGTTAAGGTAACGGGAGTAATATTGCAAAATGATGGTGACGAAAGATTAACTAATCGCTTTGTGACATACCTTTTACTACAAAAATTACATTGTTTTTGTATGTTAATGAATTACTACTATGATTTTAGGGGCAAAGAAATCTAATAAAACGTACATCTCTTCAAAATAATAATCCCATATTTAAATGCAAGTATCTCTGTGATGAAATAACCAAACGAAATAAAAAAATACATACTTCGAGTGTAAAAATAAATCGAAATTCATCTAATGCGGGAATAATGAGTAACAAAAATTAAGTCATCTCAGCCACGTCAATGAATCTATTCAAGTTCCGAATCCCACATTTTTTCCCTAGACATTACCGGGCGGCTTCACCAACATACCCTTCAGTGTAACAACCCAAAAGTCGGTAAATAGCCAACAAAGGGCCTCACAATGCTCCAATGCCAATGTTTGGGCCAAAATAAAGGAATATCTTTGGAAGTGTACGCTTTATTGTGCGCAGGCGCATTGTGCCGCCGCGCAGCCATTTTACGGGGAGGGTTGCACAAAACCACTCGGTAGCTGTCGGTCCCAGCTTCAAAGCGCTCATGTTTACAGACAATATTATTTTTATTGCCGTAATTGAGTCGCTTTGACTGTGAACATAGCGGCGACATCGACCCTCGACAATCTTTAACTTTCTAACTTTTATTATCATAACGATTTGTTTTCCTCGCCTGCGGTTTCTTGGAGTTGTCTATCTATATTTATTAAATAATGAATTATTACTAGATATATTTGTCGAATTAGATTATTTTCAAACCTTAATGTGAATATTTGAATATTATAATGCTAATTTTGAGTATATATCTAACTAGAGTTACCCTGGCTGTTCTACTTACATCTATTATTATTTTATTCGTTAGGTACCTGAATAACACTAGTAGATATTTATTTTGTACACCTAATAAATTTGAAAATAAAATAAATTTCTTGCGGACCTCTATGTAAACTAACATCTTTATAAGGTTATTATTATGTTGATTGAACTGTAATATTTTTTTATTTGTAATTGTTTTTTTTAATAACCAATATATATTACGTATCTACGAGCATATAGAATATGAATTATATGATATTAATACATGCATGTGATTTGAGGAAGGAACGTTGTAGCAATACCATCCGATGACTAAAAAAAAAACAATTTTTTATTATCATAATGCATCATGTAACACGATAGAAATTAAAAAAAACTAAGCTGTAGACGATTTTATTTTGTTTTGTTTTGTTATTTCATTACCTAGACGTCATCGTCTATCTTTGGGATGATTATTTAAAACAAGAAACTGTTGTGATCATTGACAATTTTTTATTCGTTTATGTCAATTATGTTAATTAGATAAAAATTATGACTAAACGTTTTTACAATTCACAAAAATTAAAATTAAATTGTAATTTATATAACCTATTAATAGTATGAAAACTGTTGAAAAATGTATCTTTTTTATGCATTTTGGTATTTTACCAATGACGTACTCATCCAAAACACTTAACGAGTAGTACTTTTTAGTAAGACTTCATTACCGCTAAGAGATGTAATCATAGCAGACATTCAGTAACATACAAATACAATGTCATACAATAACTTCCACTTTCGTTATCATCATTTGAAATAATACTACCATCACTGTAAATTATGCACAACCTTCAACTTCTTTACATTTTGTTGCCTGAATAACTGGCTAAAACGCCTTTCAAGCGATAACAAATTATTACTCGTATGTACATCACCGCTTGCTAGTGAGTAGGGGAACATTCTCTAGGGAAAATTTGACAAAATTGAATTTAGCAATAAAATATTTTTAAAAGATTAAAACTTATTATACATCGAAATTGACGAAAGGCAACTGGCTAGCCCCTCACGACCGCGGTGAGGAAATATTCGAAGGCCGTAGTAAACTTTGTAAATTTTTGGCGTAGGATTTTTGTTATTCTGTTCTATAGAAACTGTTTCGTACTGATTTCTTTGTCAGCAATGGGCTAATGTTAGACCTCAGTTTTATATGTTTTTGAGTGACAATAAGGTGGTAGAGGTGGTTAAGCATGCTCGCCCAGAACACCGCCTCTCACATGTATGACTACTGGAACACTGGACCGTTGTAATAACGGCAGGTCGATATTTAGGGTGGATTGGAAGAAGGTTGGTCACGCAAATCCGTGAATATATTAGCACCATTTCCCTACACATGTATCGTCGAAATCCAAGCCGGCATCTCTATTTTAAAATCCATGTGATACACCAATGTGCCACGGTGGCAGTAAGACAAGGTAGAGAAACCAGTAGTTTTTTTTCCTTCTTTATTAATACTTTTTATTACCTAATAATTGAAAGCTTATGTAGGTACTTAAGAATGACGATGACGAGGCAATGAAATTTTGGCGTAGGTAAAACTTATACTCGCTAGTACAAATTTAATACAAAGTGATTATTTAAAGTTATCCCGAAAGAAATTAATTTTCACATATTTAGATAAAAAATAAAATATTTCATAATGTTCAAAGAAAACTCAGTGGAACCAAAGACAAATAAGTATTGTTAACCATAGAATGGTACATGCTAATAAACTGGAAAAGCGGCTGGTATTTGATATTTATTTTCTTAATAATATAATAAAGATTTGTTAATTCATCATAAATCATTATAAAATATACAAAATGATACAACTTTCGTTAAAGATAAAAAATATATTCTTGAATTTTGATAATTAATTCGTGAATTTTTTTAAGCATATTGACATTTATTAACCATTCTAATTGTATTTTAACAGCTAGTTGAAAACGACCAGTAGATAATAAACTAATTTTATAGCATGGAAGTGCAAAAATTCGCCATTCACCAATTAGGCTATAAAAACGCATTGTGCAGTATCGGCTTCAGGCCATAAACCGACAACCGACAAAGCTTTAGCGAGAAGTTCAAGGCAGAATGAACAATTACTGGGGCATCCAATGATAAAAGCGGCCGACTTAGAAACATTTGGACATCCAGAAAACATTCCCCGTTTAGGTATACCCGCTACCTGTTCTTTGTTTTAGTTAGAAATTTTTTTATTAGCCTTACGACCTTATTGTGGTTTTTGATATTTCTTTACATAAAACTTAAACATTACAATCTTAAAATTAGTAAATTCGAAGAAATATTCAATAAAAAGCTGCGTCATTAAAGAATTCACATTCAAGTTATTTCCCATTAACTCTTTATTCTATTCATCGTCTAGGTGAATTATTTTTTTAACCCTGTTAATGATTTCTAGATATTTCACTTCTCAAATCAATATTCTTAACCAAGTATATTTAAGTTGTTTAAGCGTTATGTATTTCCTCACAAATACCCCTCTATTCTGACTTTGTCTTTGAATGAAACATGCAGCTGCAATTAAATAGATTTATCCAAGTATTATATAACGTTTGCGTCAGTAGTACTTACATATTTATACATTACATAACAGCTAATCTTCGTTAGCCACACAATGAGACTAATTTAGGTTATTCTTAACAATATTATACGTTTTGATTTTTATTTATTCAATCAACAAAGTGTGCAACTGGCACATATTATAAAAATATATCTTCAGATTTGATTCGCAGCATATATGCCCTCAGAGATTTGCATTTTTTAAGTATTTTGTTTTACACAGCATTATTAACAACGCTTTTTTTCTAAAAAAAATTAACAATATAAAAATAATAATAATTTGGAAAAATAATTGTATGAGTGTGTGTGTATGTGTAATTGGAATGCGTGTGCATAGTGTTGTAAAGTAAATTAAGTTGCTGTAATTTTTTTGCTGAGTTATTCATATAATTGGACAGAGATTACAACTTTTTTTAATTTAGCTTTTGTTAAATGAAAAGGGTCTGCATTAGCAAAACTATTGTAATGATTATAAACAATTCTAAAGATATAACAATATTTTTTTATTGATAATTAGTTTCATTAATATTATAATTATTGTAAAATGTAATAAATAATTTGTTTACATTTTTAAAGGTAATTTTTTTTTTAACACTAATAGATAATACAAAATTTTTATAATATTTTCTCACATTACTGTAATCTGGTATTGAACATAAAAAGTTTTTAAGTGTTTAAAAGTAAAAACAAAATAACAAAATTGGCACAATGTCTCGAAGCGCGGGAAAATTGAGAGAAGTTTGAGACAAGTTTCCCGGCCCGCCTGCTGGCCCGCCTCTTATATTCAGCCTCTCGCTCGCACATTTGTTCTCTCGCTCGCACCGCGTCGCGGCGGCTAACCGCAAGCGGACAGCTCGCGAATTCTTTACTAATACTCCATTGGAGCTCACCGATTGTTATGATTGGTAAATCATTCACTTAGGCACATAATGAAAAATTTATCATTAATAGTTGCAGGTAAGGATAACGAAGTTAAAGGTACTAATAATTACAGGCTTCCATTTATGAATAACTTATATCATAAATAAAACGAATATCTTAAATTTGCATTACTATTAATATTAATAGAAAGATGTAAATGCAAACGGTGTTGGATTTACTGTATTTTAAATAAAACGATTTACGAAATTATATGCTCTATTTCCAACTATTACAGATGACATACGGTAATGTCTATAATCAGAATCCCTGACATACCCCACCGATATGAAGTGCCACCCCGTGAGCCGCGAGCCGCCACCGACTCCAACGCGAAAATCATAATTTTTCATGAGCTCGTTGATAGGTTTTCGCACCGGCCGCGGTTTCCCGCCGCCCCGTGGCCTAATTACCATCGCCTCACGATACGTCACCACGGTGATTCAAAAAAATCCACCCGTCCCTCTCCTACGACGCGTGTGCTGCTGGCGGCGTCCCGCTTCAACGGGAATTTTTATAAAAACGCAGAGACCAACCGCAACCGTCCCGCTCGTTCCCGCCGCGGCGTCACGCTGCCCACACCCTTCGTCTCCTTCACGCTTTTTACGAGACGTAGGGGCCGCCACCCGGGTGGGGGCGGCGACCGCGCGAACGCAAAATATTGACCATCGGAAAAAGTCGCGCCGTATCGCAGTCATCAGTCGAAATCGGGTCCCCGCGAGCACGCGTCCCCTCGCCACTACTTCGGTACGCGTCGTGCGTCTTCGGCTTGCGGTCTCGGCGAACCCGTTTATTTTTCCCGAGTCCCCCGCCCGGCGTCTTGCCCGCACCCAACAAGTGGCGCGTCTGCCGCTCGCTCTGTCGCCGTTGGTACGTCGTCTCGCGCTCATACTTCGTACAACTTTCCGCGGCGCCACGCGCGCTCTGCCGCGAGTTTGAAATTCGATCGCGTGTTTGAAACTTTTCGGCGGTTGGTGCCTGTGTGGCGTGTCGTACTTCTGTGGCGTGTTTGTTGTTAGCGGGTAGCTCTGGAGTCGATGCACCTTCCGCACGCTAGCCCACCTGCCCTCAGCATGGCTGACGTATACTCGCACATCCACGAGTACTACCGACAGAGCCACGGCGAGCTTGTGCAGACCGGGTCGCCGGCGGTGCTGTGTTCCGCTCTACCAGGACACTGGCGGTCTAACAAATCCCTACCTGTGGCGTTTAAAGTGGTCGCCTTAGACGACGTTCAGGATGGTACACTGGTGACGATTAAAGCGGGCAATGATGAGAACGTCATGGCCGAGTTGAGAAACTGCACGGCGGTAATGAAGAATCAAGTAGCGAAGTTTAACGACTTGAGATTCGTTGGACGCAGTGGACGTGGAAAGTCATTTACGCTGACCATCACCATCAGCTCGTTCCCAAGTCAAGTGGCGACATACTGCAAGGCGATTAAAGTCACTGTCGATGGACCTAGAGAACCCAGAACAAAACAAAGTAAGTACCTTGCTTCGTATACCGTTTTTTCTTATAAAAATTAGTTAGAAAATACGTTTTCTGTGTGAAATTTATTTTCATAAAATTAATAAGAATTTTCTAGTATTCCGTTATTGTTCATGAATATAATAATAAGATATAATATATGGCATCGTAATCAATCTAATATAGCAAATAGCATTGAAGTAGTCGTTCAATCAAAATACACCTGATCAGGTACAACAAATAATTATAGAATACAGAGTATTACATTGGTATTGGTAAGTCTGTATTCCATAATTATTTGTTGTACCTGAAAACAATTTAATTAAAACTTTCCTATAACTTGTGCGATTTATGTTATTGATTTTTGTTTTCAATATAATACGCGTATTGTAATGCAATGCGCGCGCGCTGGCCTCCCGCCAGTCCGCAACTTCGAGGCCAATTTTGCGGCGCCACACATTTGCGTTAACCAGATTCGAGCCCGTTTTATTTTCGATCCACGAGAATAAAAATCAAGCGATTCGATAACTCAAACGACGTGTCGTAAAATGGGCAAGATTCTATGAATATTGAACAGATATAACTGACGCCGTAACATTACTTTAAATAATTATGATTTTATTTAGTGTACAATTCCGAAGATTATATCATTTATTTTACCGAAAAGGAATGATTTTTTACACTTTATTTTGTTTACATTTTATTGATAATGTTCCAAAAACCATTTGTTTCATAATATGTTTAATTTTAATAAAACAATTATTGTTAAATTTTGTGTCAGCGATAAAATATTTGATGATTGTTATGATAATAATAAATATTTAGTCAGAAATTTAAAAGTTTGAAAAAGTTAGCACTTATATACAGAAAATGAATCTTACATAAAACAAACAAGCATAAAAAATTTAACTCCGTAAAACTGTCGTAGATTCAATGAAGCAAAGAACTAATATAAATTTTCAATTTCATTCGAACTTTGCGTAGTTGTGAACTAATATGTAGATTATTATTCTGTTACATCTCGAGAGGCAGCAGCATGTGTGCAATCGTATCAACGAACCGGGAATCAATCACACAGACGTTAATTGTGTACTCCGTTTAATCTCGGAACAACCCGGAGAGTTATTGTTAAGACGGAGGACGCGATCCCTCCGAAAATAGTACCGATTGTTTCCCGCCTTTATTATACTAGCAACTCTAAGTAATGTGTTTTGACGTTAGATTTATAAATGGTTATTGATTTTACTATAGAGAAAGCTTTAAATGTTCGTGTTTAAATGTCGAATAAACTGACAGCCGTTAGTGGATTGCCATGTTCACACAATGGCTACCAACATTCGAAGTCCTGATAAATTGGCACGTGACGTTGGCAATGTTTTAGAACGTTTTATTAAAAATTTACATTGAAAACGTCCGTTTCTATAAATTCAGCAAGCGGTTTGCACGTGCTTAATGTCATAAACTTTTATTTCGTTATCGATTTTTTAAATTTATATATCTGTAAGGAATTACATTTATTTATATATTTTAATATCCATTGAAATTGTGACAAAGATACAAAATAAATGTAATCGTACACATTATTACCTAAATATCATTATTGTATAAATAAGTCATGTTTTCGTATTATAAAACTGTAACAAAATAAAATTTGAACAAACAAAAATGTCATTAAGTTCGAACGTCAATTAAACACTGCTAACGATCGAGGAATCGTACGGGAATCATAACATTTTGACACCACAAATCTATTTTAGTTTCAAAAACGTTCACAGGGGCCGTCTGTATAAACAAACCGTTGCGCCCAAACTTCGGCCAATAATAAAAAGACAGTATGCGGAAAAACTAACATCCTCGAGCGATAAACATCAAAGGTTACCAGTTAATATAGCGATCAATCGGCGCGCCTAATGGCGGTGTAACTGCGCACTAATTAATGTTGAGAATAAAACTTGACTTAGCCTTGCGATACACTGGCTATGTGACTGTACAGATAAGGGTGATCGCACACTATACAGTACAGCTGATATTTACCACATCTAAAAATGAATTCATAATTGCCACATAACATAAGCTTCTAATTGATTAGCTAAGACGACTAGGCAAATAGTTATTGATCGAAAAATTTGTCGTTTCAAAATTTGTAATTTGTATATAAGACCATAAATAAAAAACAATCTCGAAGCTAGGCGAACATTAATGAACAGAAGTGTAATGACATGTTTCGTCCATCCTTGGCATATAGCCCATGTGGTTTAGTGTATCCACATATGCGTGTCTTCATATCATAAAGAAGACATCGCTCATCAAGAATTTGTAATTTATAGTATTCAAACTTCTGTCAGCAGTACCGTGTCGACCACAGCACGCCTTGAATACAGAATCTCGCCTCCTCGAACATAAATCTTGTGCACACGCCGCATGCTTCAAGATGGACAGACGTCGTCTGCAGCCGTTAATCTTACGAATGAACGAACAATTTATCAATATTAAATAACTTGAAACAATTGCTTACAAAGCATATTACAAAGAAGATGGCTTGAGAACTATAGATAAAAGCATTAAGTAAGATTTGTAATTTAAAGTGGTGCTTAGGGCATTAAGTAAATATTTTATATTTATGTCAAATTTACTCATGATAATAAATACATTTAAGTACAAAAATCCTTAGAACATAACGATATTTCCCTCGACTAAACTTTAAAACCAAAACAAACGTACTGAAAACCCAAATGTACTGAAAGTCCTTTGCAAATAAACAATAATGAGATAACTACTGTGCTATCAATAATACGATAAATCAACAGAAACCCGAATTATTATCCATTCAATATGTCCTATCTTTTAAAGTACTGAATGACAAATTTAAAATTCATTATTTCACAACTGGCATAAAAAATCCACATTTCGCGTTTCTCGAGTTAGTTACATTTAAAAAATCCCTTTTATCTGTTATTATACTTATGCAATATAGAAGTAGTTAAATTATTAAGAAACTTGTTCCAGCTTGTTCCCTAATTAATGTATATCGAAATAGATTCTGCTACGAAATTAAAGAAATGATATTTAAAATTGTTTGCAGGCAATAGTGATCGTATCCTTCTAAATTCTATATATTTTTTTAAGCTTTCCATTCGGAAGACTTTTAGACATCCCTTTTAACGATACAAACGCCCATTAGTCATTTCTGTCTGCTTGACTGTATCAATTTTATAGTTTTATTCAGCGTGTAATGAGATATCTGCTATTGTATTCTACATTTATATGAAAAAAAAAATAAAAAAAGATAAATAGGTAAAACGCGTACCATGTCGACATTGGCTGTCACGCTCTCGCTGTAACAAGGCGCTAGGCGACACCGACATCAGTGAACGTGAGTATTTACCGCGCGGCACTTGCAGTCTCGGCGGTTAGCAAGTTTCATGGCTCGGCCACGGTCGCGTAACAGATGTAAACAATCTCGGGGCCGCGTCGTAAAGCCGTTTGATCTCCCCGCCAGCACCCGCCCCGGAGGCGGCCGCCACTAAAATATGGATTTTATGTGGACTGCTTGCTGCTAAAATACCACATCCACACCCACACCCAGCGACCCTCATAACCAGCATGCGAAGGAGTTAATACGACAAATTACCACTCCGGCTACACCCCATTACGCTCTGGCATTTAATAGGACGATGTAATTTAAGATATATTACAAAAATAAATGATAAATTTAAGTATCTGCGCATAAAAATGTTCTTAAAATGTCATATTGGTAAATACTTATATGAGAATAAATCCACATGAAGACGTTAAAGTAGACATATGTTACAATACTAAGCAAAGCAATTGAATAATACCGTTGTATAAAAGCAACTAATTTGTAAATACTAGCTATGAAATTCGACGCGTGTTGAAATATTTATGTACTAACAAATGCGTTAAAGAATGAACAAATAAATAAGCTAAAATATTTTTAATGTAAACTGTACTTAACTATTTTAGACAAGGAAACATTATATACCCTTAAGTATATTAGCGTAAGTATATAAGCAATCATATTAATAAATAACATTACGTCATTTAAGACCATAAGGTAAATAAGTCGAAGTACTAAATTTTATATTATATATTACGTCGTATGGGAACAGTCTAAACTTCAATCAATGAAATTAATTGATCTAAAATATCTTCAAATTCTCTGTTCTTATGAAATCATAAATGATTCTTACTCATTTTATTCGTTTAACAAAAATCACATAGTTAAGGTGCGATTTATCGAACGCCCGGAACTATTCCATAGTATGATTTACGATTGACAAGCGCTCTACATCTCATTTCAGTTATTTAACGCCCGTTCCGACACTTGTGTCGGAACGTTAGTAAGTCTTGTGTCGGGATACCGAATCGGTCGACCCCGGCCCGGACACGGTTGGTACCAGTTGACACTTCAAAGCAGCTCTTAATTTAGCTTACTCTAAACAATAAAACGCGCTGTGAGTTATGCGCGATATAATTTATAAACGTTTTGCGTGATCTTATAAATAAACACAGCGTGAGATTAAATTTATTGGTAAACCGAATAGTCAAACTTACGGACGTATATTAAGGACAAGGTATATCTTAGTTTAGTTTATTTATCTTAGGATAAATAATTAAAAAAATTATGTTTAATTTAAAAATTTAGAGACATAAATACTAGTAACATGGCCTTAAGTAAACTGTTAATGATTTGATTCAATTTGCATGTACCCTCCACGGCTTTAATATTACGTAAAGTAGTCACTTGATTTTATCACAGTAACCACAGTGGAACGGTTTGGAGAAGTCTAATCCTATATAAGTATATACATTTACTGCGGTTGAACTTTTTGACAGCACACGTTTATTAGTCCATTAGTATTATCAACGCGGCTAAACAGTTTCTAACACGGATAAAAACATGAATATTTGAGATTTTATTCATTGATTTCTTTTAGAATTTTATTAATAACTAAATTTTTTTATTTTATTTACAGAAATATAGCAATATGAATTATATTAATAATAAATGATGTATTATATTTTTAATTAGTCACGTCCCTAAATTCAAATTACTGTGATGATGTTGTTATTATTTGTATTTCATTATCTTGATATTAGCGAACATGCGAGTCAAATGAGTCTTAAAACTAATTTCGAAAATCGATTCGAAACTCGATTTCCTCAAATTAACGGAAATACGTTGGACTCATTGTTCGCCACTCGTGCCCTAAACGATTGCGGCGATATCGTTTAGTCCCACCCGTTACAACTTTAACATTAGCCGTGTAGGGTCGGGGAGCTGAATTTAATTGAATACTGGCATTAACAAACAGAAAGGGCCATATCCGAGTTCCACATGCGACAATGTGCGCCGCACCGCTCTCCGCGGATTGCGTGACAGCGACGGGCCATCCATCACGTTCCTAATTTAAAATACCCGCGATTCGGAAAGCTCGCTTCCAACACTCGCTAATCTCTGAGCTCGCTCACGAAAATAAAACGATCAACAAACATACTTAATGTGTAATAAAAAAGTCAACACACCTGATTATTTACAGCCGAACAACGCTATCATTAAAGCGTACTGATTTAGGCGACCTAATACATCTTGTGCAACGTTAAACTTAACAGAAAGCGCCACTGCGATTAGGACAAAGCGTGGCTTAAGTGCTCGTAAAAAATCGATTCGGTAATAAAACAAAAAAAAAATCGATAGATCGCAACTAACGGTCCCGGATTAAAAACGCTATAAAACCAAAATAGAGCAGCAGTAGCGTCTTCAGTAGGCTATCGATTAAACAAATAAAAATGCGTTTCGCTAGGCTGAAAGGCGAAAGGCGATGTGACGTCGGTGGGTCGTAAAACCGTATGGCACAGAGGAGCCGGCTAACTAGCAGTAAACCGACTCATTTTGTATACAGGCTCCCCCGTTATAGTCGACGGGATAGGTAAACAGCGAGCGGGCATGTCGCCGCCTTTACTGCCGTCCTTTGTGAGATGTGATTGCGACTCGCGGACGTGGCCAAGACCTGGCCTCGTTACCGCTCAATACCAACAATGTACGAAACGAATTGCGACGATTCTCTAAAGCAGGAAGGCTTAATAGTATATAACTGCGACATAAATAAAATTGTTATTTTTGTTTTTAAAATTATTCTTTCATTATAAATAATCGCAGGGATAATATTCCGATGAATTTACTTCTAAATGATAAATTAGTAAATGAGCTTATATACAAAAAAAATACTCAAATATAAACGATTAATTACCGCCGATGTTTTTATGCATAAGTATTGCATTCATGTGCGTAATTGTTTTTTTTTACAAATTTAATATGTCCTGGGGCTCAAGCATGACTGAACATAATCTTAAACATTTAAAGTGCCTGCGATCTACAAAATAAATAATTCTGATTCTCATAGTATAATTCTCTATTCGAAACGTTCCAAACCTGTTTTCATTGATATTTATACGAGAATTAATGAATAAAATTAAAAGTTAAAATAACTTTCTTATTATTTCCACATCGTCTGTACATAAAACAATAAGTAATAATAACTTAAAAGCTCTTACAATTACACTATTGGCAGTTTTAGAACAAAATATTATTTTATGATGCGACAATATAAATATTTATGGTTGTGTATACAATATATTAAATTCACATTAAATTTATAAGTTTATCCGACGTTTTCAATAAAGAAAATATTTAAAATACCACTAAGTTAAAAAATAACAAAATTGAAATTGATTACTTCCCGATAAATCTCTCACTACCTTTAATATTCCTCCTTTTATACATTTGTTGTGAGTACAAACCGTTCGTGACCCTAAAACAAATGGTTAATTAATCTTTCTTGTTTCAGATTACGGGTACGGGCACCCTGGCGCATTTAATCCGTTTTTGCTCAACCCTGGGTGGTTTGACGCCGCGTACCTCAACTACGCTTGGGCAGATTATTTCAGACCACCGATGAGAGAGCAGACTGCCACTCTAGTCAAAGGTACTACATAAACAGAAAACATTTTATTTACTTCTTGTTGTCATAAATTTGTTATAATCCTTAAAATGATTCACTCATGATCATACCATAAAAGAATTAAGTATAGACAAATATAAATAAGAAATATTGAACATTATTCGAATGTAATTTCGTCAAAAAAGAATTGATAATAACACATTAAAATATGTACGCAATCTAGATTCTGTCGCCCCTAAAAGAAAATATCAAAAAAGATACTTTAGAGAATGTATAATCACAGTGAACGAATCCGACATATTTACTGGCATAATCCGGTCCTAAACTTCCAATCGATGGATTATTTGGTATTCGTTAATTCGAAAATTCTTGACTTCGCGAACAGCACTCGAAAGCATGTTCCTCGCAACACCACCCCTCAAGGCCGTACAGCGTAAAGCGGCTCAAATAAAAGAAACTGCTCTTGAGCATTCCAAAACAACGCAAGCTCCGACCGAGGCAACCACCCGCTGAAGAGCGAGCTGGAGGGGGTGTAGAGGGGGCGTCGGACAGAACACGGCTAAAAAAGCAACGCCTTCACGTTCGAGAGAGTGTGGAGTCAATTTTATTCCAATGTAGGCGACCACGCCAGCAGCCACTTTTTGTTTCCGCCGCCGAAACGCGAGGAGCCCTGTACTCAAACACCTACCCGACTTTTATTAAACCAACGAGGTCCACTGTCACGTTCGCCTGTCACTACTGAATTTTAATTACCCATGATATACTGAACTGTGATTTTAAAATATGTATATGCATTAATGAATGTACATTATCGCCAAAAAAGTTACACATTGCTTCTATAAAATGAATTCTCCACTGATTTATACAGAACATTTGGACAAAATCACGTGATATTATACAAGCGGCAGAATTAATATTAATCTAAAATAATGGTCAAAGAAAAAACAGAATCAAACGCAATGGCCGGGATCACCTCAATCAGGCGCGACGCCAATATTGGCCCCCGCCGTACCAAATTACCCCCTAGTTACGTCCCCACCCACCCTCGATGCTTTTTAAAGTGGTCTGTACACCACTGCCACTGCTGCAAATATAAAAAGTGCAAAACGGGAACGTTGCACCACCTCCGAGCTCTTTGTGGCCCAATCTGCGCCTCCGTCGTATTCTTTTTATTTGCAAGCTTCTCTTACACGCTCTCGAGAATCAAAGCTCGCGCGGAAACACGAACTTTTTGAACGCGGCTAATGAAAATTTCACGTTTCGAGCTCTTTGTCCACTCGGTGTAGAGATAGCGACGCTTCTTATCGCGACGTGGTCCGCTTTGTGCGTCGCTCCCGTGCTCAATGCGACACCTCGCCGCGTGTACGGCATCGCTAATGCGCCTTCGCTTTGCACCGAAACAGAAAGGAGACGTACCGGGCCGAATTACAGCGGTATGTCGTGTCCCGGGTCGTAAAGAACTATGTCGCATTCGGATAAATAAATATTGCACCCTCACCCCACCGATATCGCACTAAAAAAACGTCCCTTTCGACGAAGCCGCCTTTAAACGCCTACAGATTGTACATTATCCTTAGTACGATTATGCACCCTCGCTGTTCAGGGAATCGACAGAGTGCCTGCGGGCTCTGGCTTTCCCCAGGGGCTCGTATCTCATATTACGTCATATTGGCAAATCCATCTACAGAAGGACGACCAAAGAGCATGTTTTATTATGCATTATCAATTTTACTTCTATAACTTGCTAACGAATGTTTTCTTATCACAGGTACTACTCCTATATCAACGGCACCAGTATCGTTACCTGGATCAGAATTGTTTCCATTTCCGCCGACGATGGCGAATTTACCACCGGCTGGTTTGTTACCACCACCTGGCGCCTTTTTACCTCCAAACGGACTTATACCCTTTGCACCGCATCCTGCTGATTTAGCACTTAAATCTTTACCTACTGAATTAACACTTAAAAACGGCATTAGCCCGTACGAAGCCTTAAGACATTTACAAAGCAACGTATCGTCGATGGATACTTCCAGTGCTCGTTTATCACCGACGAGCAGTAGACAGAGCGGCAGCCCTAGAAGTATAGCTAACGTCAGTCCGCGATCAAAAGCAGACTCCAAGTCTGAAGTCAACTCAACGCATGATGCGACAATTTCTGACGAATCAGACGAAGAGCCCATCGAGGTGGTTAAATCAGCATTCCATCCAACGAGACCGGCGAACGTAGAGTTACAGGAGATGAAGCAAGTGCAAGCCGCCGATTCAACAGTATCGGACAGACCGAGATTACGTAACGAGCTGAAAGCACCTTCGACGAGGATGACGCGAGGCCTTTCCACTAGTCCAACATCTACTAAAATTAGTAATGGAACTATATCAACTCACAAATCGGTGTGGCGGCCATATTGAAATAGCCAGTGACAATATAATTTTATAGTCTCGGACACGGAGACGTTGTTAAAATGTGATATCAATGAGCTTGTAAATAATATAGATCAGATATTTATTATTAGGTGTAGTTTAGAATATTTAATTTCGATTCTGAAATCAATGAAGTCATTATTGAATAGGTAAAGTAAGAAAATTAGATAAATTGTTATGCACATTGTTAAAGCTTGCCAACATAGAGATAATTGATCATTATTAAATTTTATAATATTTTCTTGATATAGTTTAATGAATACAATACGTAATGTAAAAATGAATTAGTCGTATAAAGATTTAATTCGAAAATGACTGATATTTGTAAACATCATATAGATTTGAATAATGTATAAATGTAAATATTGTTAAATGTATTTATTGATAAACGAATGTACAATATCCGTATTAGAAATATTAATTGCAAAACTGTATATAGTGTAGAATATTCGGGAGATAAAAAATGATTATGATAAATTTAACTGAATTTCAATGTTAACCCTGCCGCACTTACAATAAGTTCATTAACATGCTCATATACCATGTCTATTTAATGTATGGTCATGTTTATGCAGACTACAGTCGCAGAACGTGCAAACCAGATGTTCTAAATGATCTTGAGACATACAAAAGTTTTTTATGTCCTATAAACTACAGACAATGTAACTTTTTTTCTTAACGAGAAATAAATTCATTTGGATGTATAAACAAATGTCTCGAATAATTAAAAGAACAATCAAAATTAGATGTATCATCCTATTTTAATTTGTATGTTTAATTAAAATACTCTTTTGAATACTTAACTAATTCAAAGGCAAAAAGTGAATTAAAAAAATAAGTTATTAGTATAACTTGAACAAAAGTTCGCATTACAAGTAAAAATTAAGAAAACGTAAGCAAAAATAATTATGAAAACTACGATAAATCATGATAGTATTTGAAGCCGTGAGAATAGCTTTACTATTCGTCGCCAAAAAATAATACTACTTTTCGTGTCGTAGATCAAAAAGATCTTAACATAATTTGAAGTAGAATTGATCGAAATATATCTAAACTGTATTGTAGTATTCATCACTTATAAACTTCTACCAGATACTGAATTTATATGAAATTAAGTATAATAATAGCTGCTGACCAAGATGTGGTACTATTTAACACATTAGATGCCATGAGGCTCATCTGTGACCGGTACCTGAAAACATTAAGCAATTTAGAATGATAATATTTATGAATCGTATATTATTAACATCGTTAAAATATGATAAAAAATATAGCTGTAGTACAGGTAATTTGTATAAATAAATGTTATATTTGTATACAAGCAAGTAACATCAGTAATCTATATAATATATAAATATTTTAATTATCAGATATTTTTTTATGAAAATCATTAATTACTTCAGAATTATACATTTCAACATTAGCGAAATAAGGCTCAAACGTCGTATAGTTTTATGATCAATTTTTATCGCATTTTCACTTGCATAGTTGAAAATTTGGAGGGAGCGAGTGGGTACGTTACGGTGGCAGTGGGCACGTCGGCGTGATGATGGCGCGCTATCAATTGTGTTTGCGCCCGAACTGATCCGGTTAGCTGATTGCAGCGCCCCGACGCGCTCGCCGCGCCCGCCGCGCGTCCCCGCGGTCAGCCGCCCGCTCCTCAAACAAGCCGGCGCACGGAACTTCAATAGCTAGATGTGTCATATAAATGTTTAATGTTATAATTAAATACATTCACAGCTATGCTAACTATAATGTCATGCCTAATCATACCCTAATAAAAAGATTTCTCTCCAGCCACAATATAAATTTTTGTGTGGATATGGCCTTAACGGATATTGGTGTCGAACTATTAAGAGTATTACTGTTTATTACTGTTTACGGAAAAAAATATGAATAAGTTGATTGACAAGTTCAGAAATATGTTAACGCATTGATGTCGTTATACAGTATGTATTATGTCGTAATATAGATGCTTATTTATTTATATTGACATCTGTCTTCGTGACATTGTAGTTTACCTGTTGGCCTTGGGGTCCCGGGTTCGCTTTTGGGACCACATAAGTAATTTGGACGGTGGTAGGGTTTTCAAACCCGCCTGATTGGTTGCTACCATCCTCAATGTCCACCTGCAGCCATAACAGAGTTGCTGTGCTTTGGTCGTCATATATACTCGTATTAAAGCCAAAGTATCCTGGACAAACACGCTTACCATTTACGGCTGATGTCACGTAACATTACGTGAAAGAAATAGTGAAGTCGGATTATGAAATATTTAGTATGCAATAGAATTTTAAGCATTTTAATATGTTATATAAAAAGTTTTTATAATATAAAAAAAGTAATTTAGTTACGTGATGACTTTACTCCTTTATTTTATAGTTTCTCGAGCAATGACGTCATTCTGTAACAAGTTTATCAAGTTATGTTTACACAATATTAACTTATCAAATTATCGCATATAAACTTGTTTGAGTTGGCATTAAGCATACAATTTAATAATATTACAAACGTATTTATTTACATTGACAATATGAAAAGTTTTCACTGTGCTCCTTAATAAATATAATGATAGGCCTTTGAATATTTCCATATATAATATTTTAAACTTATCTAGTGGTACTGTATCCGTGTAGTCGACTGAATAGAGGCTCCTCATTATGTCGAGCTTTGATTCGCATCTCACAGGCGTCGAGTTTATGATTCGCTTTTTGGTTGAAGCGACTCACATGCGTTACGTGTTCCGCACACGGCCATCCTATTTGGACGTATTAAAAACCTGTGGCCAGACGTACGGGCCTCAGTGTGCGGATTTTGAATTTGATATTTTGTTTGAGAACGACTCAATGGAACGAATGATTACACTAACAGAATACATTCGTTAAATGAAGCCGACGATCATAGATTTTAGTATAGTCGTAGTTTGTATTAATTATAGTTTGATATTCGATTATAATTTTATTTAATAGATTTGTATTGAAGAACCTTTCGTGTTTTTAAACAACATTTTGTTGCTATACTATTTTATTAATTGATAGTTAACACTTAAATATTTTTTTGTGATTATATATCCATAATATACATTATTATTTAACTAATGTTTTAAAAGTTAGTCCTATGCAAAGAATCTAGAAGATAATTTAATAATTATATTCCAGATTAGAACGTAACGAAAAAAAAACTAAAAAATATTATGGGTTTAACTATTTTTTAATTACCAATTCCTTACAATTTTAATAAAAATTATTTGAAATATTGAACTAGTTTCTAAATTATATGTTTACTTTCTACTACTATAAAATTTGTAACATTAGACTTGCTAAGACTTAAAACACTAAATAAAAATTCATTTATATAAGGGAAAACATAGAGTATATTAAAAAAAAAAAGTTATTACTAATTTTTTTAATTCATTTAAAAAATAAAGGAACCTAGGCTAGCCACATAGAAATCAGGCATACCAAATTAAATCTTTACTTTTGCGACTAAAAGTAGGGTTATGTACTTAAAAACTCAGTATATTGATTCTGTGCTATATATATATATATAGTACAGAAAACAAAAATAAAAGTTGAAGGTTTTCGCATATAATTTTAACTATTTCTTTTTAGGCCAAGTGACCAATAGTATTAACGGAGGATCACAAAAAATTATATTTTTTTTTCGTTAATAAGGATTATAAGTAATAAGGTTAATAAGGTCGCAGATAAGTGTAAATTTAAAACTTAA
>DWQX01000567.1:0-40163 GCA_018245475.1 Pharmacophagus antenor
ATTAAATATTAAATATTATTAAAAATTAAATTATATCCGATATTTCAACGTTATTGAATAAGCTGCTCTTACGTTTTGTTTACGTTTTGTTCGCTGAACAAAGACTTTACAGTATTTATAAGCTTTTTAATTAAGTTTGATGAATAAACAAAAAGTATCTTTCTGTAATCATATTTTTTTTCTATATAACACAGAATTACAGTTTTTGAGATGTTGGTAAAAACACGTAGTCCTTAAGATTTTAAAAGCCAAGGCACATCTCCTTTTACCGTTTTTTGGAAGAAATGCAGAGGTTAGATTAAAACCTAACTACATATTATCCAACTTTCCGAACATAGGTACAAAATTTTATGAGATTGGTACATCCATGTGACAATAATGTTAAAAAACTATTGTTTTCTGCATAATTTCACATATTTACTATTCTAAGCAAATGCAGTAATAAATTTTTAATTAATATTATTATTTCTAAAAAATTACACATTATTAAGTACAAATATAATATGTAGATAGGTATATATATATATATATGAATTAGTTTTAAAATACCTAAATAAATTAATGACACTCTGCGACACAACTATTACATTCGCGGTGTAACATGCATTTGTCTATATTTTGATTAATTTATTCTCTTACAAATAATACTATTATACTTATTTACTTCATATTATTGTTTTGACTGCCCGCAACTCTATACATACCATCTGTTATACATATATCTGCCTGTCGATTGTTCAGATTTTTTGACAGTAGTATTTACCAAAATTATTTCCTGTCAATATAATTATAAATATATCTTTATATGCGACAACCCTATAAGGTAATCAAAAGGTTTCGAACCTCTTTTGGACACAGCCATATAAATTTAAACGTCACTGTTACTATGACGTAAATGTAGGTATCACTTTAAAGCGTGATAATACATAATTTTTCTAACAAACATGATAAATGTCATATGAAAAACTTCTCCAGCAATGGAAAAAGACAGTTAATAAATGTTATTATTCGCTTTATATTGTGTTAAGCATATATTCGTAGGCACTACGTCATTTAAGCTCATATCAGTACTATTTTGTCTGTCCATACACAGTGATTGGCATTCTACACGTGTACACACATACAAATTACGAATACTTTTATACTATTTACATCAGTATAAACAAGTAATGGGTTCAATGGTCATGGAAAGTGCTATTCACATGAAACAATACTTGTTAATTCTATACATTCGTAAACCTTTAAATCTTATTATTACTTGCTATAACAAAATATAAGCTAAGGGAATAAAACTTCACTGGTCCCAAATAAAATCATAACCAATTACTCGTATTCTACCAACCATTAAAAATAAATATTGGATAGTTTTCAATTTTTACTTATTAATCACTAGCATATGTCGCTTTAGCAATGGGTACATGTTATTTTTTTTTTATTATAACAAATAAATACCTAATTTACCCGTTAAATGTCTTTAAAAATGTGCCGCATAAAGCAGTGTTACCATTTACGTGTTACGGTGTATTGAAGTGTAAGTCCAGTTAATAAAATTATTTTTAAGTGAAAATAAAAGTTCGTTTTATTCGGTTATACTTGGTACAACGCCAACTATGTACAACTGCTGGCATAATTTTTGTTGCCATACTGCGGCACTTTGGTTACTTTGGTACTTGAAGATTTTTTTTTTGCAATATAATTCGGTCATATTGGTCGAAGGTGCAATCAAAAACAACTTTAAACTAGATTTGTTTAAAATATTTAACAAACTATACGAATAGTGGCATACAAAGATTACGAATGCAAATAATAAAGAGGAAGCGATCGTGTATCCCTAACCCTAAAGCTTACCTTCATTAAAATAATAATATATCCACATCGTAACAATATGTAAATATTTTATTCATACTTTTTCTTATCATTATCCTACTTAAAAAAAGCGAAACCTATACTGCCGCCATTTACAATTACGTATTGTAAATTAAAACCAACATAAATTTATATCGCACTTAATATCTACAAATAAAATAAAATATTTTAACTGTTGAAAAAATATTATAGTTTATATATAATAATTTAACACCTGCCAAGCATAGGAACTAAACACAAGCTTTGCTCGTGAGATCATATTCACTTGAACCAAAGTACACTTAAACATTTATATAAGTTTTTCTTACAATATCATCTATTGTTACACGATTTTGATATTTAATATCGTCACACGTACATAATAATTCCAAATAGTGGATGAAATTTGACACCTTCTGATTATCACCAGCACATGAAATATAGGTAAACGTCTTACAAATCAAATTCGGAACGAGTGTGGCGGCGATGGTCGAGACGAACACGGGCTCCGGTGCGCCTGAAGCACGCTGGTGCGCCGCGCCCTATCGAAGGCTCTACCTCAAACCCTGCGGCAGGGAATGAGCGCCATCGCCGCCCGAACAGACGCTCCAAGTAACATCTTAGTCAAATCCGAGTAGCCGCGCTGTCTGCTGCCAGTGGGCGGTAGTCTCCGCGAGCCAATTCTCTCATTTCGCAGTTATTGTTGCCATTTATAGTTTTGAGCCCTAATGACTCATCATGTATGCTGCGCCGAGAACATGGGTCCGATGTTCTACCTAGGAGAGCTTCTCTTTCCCCCGCTCTTTCTGGACTTCCTCCATGGGCTCGGACGCCTCCGTTTGCATTTACAGCATTCACCACAACGGTTTGAGACAACGGTCCCCCGTGGACAGGGCTACCGTCTATAAGCGCTCCAGCTCCTAACTCACTGCGTAATATTCTAATTTTTTGAATCATCTCCTTTATTTCGTATCTGAGAATTCCGAGGAAGCACAGTTTTAAAAATGCAATAACACAGTACCCTAGAACAAATAGTGCATCTGCAGTACGACGAAGCCAAGAAAGCAATCTTTCAGCACACGCAGCTGTGTGCGGTGCACAATGCACAGGCGTAATGGGCGTTTGTGACGTCGCAGATATTGCAGCGATAGAGGCAGGTGTCACTGCCGGTGTATGTGCTGGTATTCGACAGCAACTAGGTGGAAGCGCAGAGCGGTTAAAAGCAGCGAAATCAGCCGGACCTGTTACACCACAACAACGCTGTTCTCGTTGTAGGCGATCCCAAGCCTCTGAAAACTCAACGTCAGAATCGTAATCTTTTGCGAGCCGTAAACGCAGTTGAGGCCGTAACTCTCTGCAGACGCGTTCAAAACGAAATGCCCAATAAACACCGATAGCTGCGTCTCCGACTAGAAGAACCAATAGGGCCAGCCAGTAGGCGTTGAGCATACGTTCAGATAAACGCAGCGCGGCGAAGCAGCCAAGTAACTGGAGCAGACCGGCTTGCGCTGGCAAGGCCGCGTATCCGTAGAGGAACCCGGGCTGGGCAGCGCCAAGACCTGGCACGAGTGTGCGACGATAGTCGGCAAGCGCGCGTCCCGCTGCCGCACAAAAGGCGAGCGCGCCCAGTAGCAGTGCCCCGTTGCACGCGTAGATCCAAATGCGGTAATAGCGCATTGCGCGGTGCGCGGCGGGGTAGTGCGCGGGGCGCGCGGGCGGCGGCAGCGTCATGGTTGCGGGCGCCGCATCGTGGCGCCGCCCGCGCCCGCGCCGCCGCCACGCGCCGCGCCCCACGCCTCTGCAACACAAATATCATTTACTTTCTTATGTAATAATTTTATGAACACTTGACTTATTAAATTATATTAATTTATTTCTTTTAATTGTATTGACCCAAACCAACATCTTTCTCTATTATACACCTAATTAATAAAAATCATTGGTCACAGATTCGGTGATCCGCGAGCCATTTTGTGTACATGAGGCCAGAGAAACTAGCTGGAATGTGAGAGTATCGCAGGGTGAAATAGGATGGTCGGTGATATAAACTACTCGATCAGAAGTCGGATCTGGCGCTGCCTCTGACCATCAGTCACCTGTGTGCGGGCGGGGGAACCGCTCAGAAATGTCTGTTATGTCAAAGTGGACAAGGACGCAGTTGTGGATAAACAACTCGATAGTGGGATGTCGGAGATCATTGTACAGATGTAAGATCCTGTAATACAATTCCGCTCCAGTAACCAGCCCGATGAAACGGTTTTGGAGGGTCTGCTAAGACCTGACTCGTGCTTGAAGCGTGCATGAAAACGACACTTGTATAAGTTATGATGGGCCTAATGCAAGTTTTGTAATTTGATTAATACTTATGTTTTCGCTAAAAATGTATACAATTAAATTACCGGTGATACTGATAATCTCAAATTGAAAAATGATTTCCTGATGATGGTTATTGCACTTATAGTTATATTATGGGTCTGAAATCTTCTGCCTCGATTCGCCTTGCCGCCAGTAGCCAACTTGACTAAATCAGTATCCTTGCCGGCAATGGATTGACATATGCAACAACTAAAAATCGTGCTCTGCTCTATCAAATAGAGCAGCAATGTAGAGAAGCATTAAAGCAAATACTGGACTCAAGTTTAATGATATGGCAGATTTACCCGGGCCAACAGCAGCGCAGCAACAGTGAACTGTTTTCGACAAAAACTGTGCTTTCCCGTACTGCGCATTGTAGTTTTAAAGTCTCGGCACGGTTCTACTCGAGAAGTTTCTCAACGAGTTCCTTTAAGTGCATAAGTAGGGTATTAAAATAGTAACTTACTATGGTTGCTAACAAATCTATCTTTACTCAAATTCATTAATCTTCTTCATATTTCTATGTAATGTTTAGTATGCAATATTGCATTGAACAGTCAAGTTAATATCACCAACTCCTATGGTTAACTCCTCATTGCTGCGGTCTATACCACTTCATATCCACGAGTTTGCGTATACCTGTGGCATGTCTGAAGACTACCAGAGTCCACGGATATATGTGATATCACTTAAGAGCTTTCCACAGCACCACATCACGCTTGTCGCTTTGGGATATTTAATTAATAATTTTGGCATATTAACTTAGTCAATGATTTTACTTACCTCCTCTTCATACAGAAGAGAGCTACACAAAATATTTCTTGTGTTATTGCTACTAACTTAACGACGAAAATATGCGTTACTGTAATAAAAAGAAATTGCAACGGATACCTAACCATCAAATGATTATTATTAAATTATATTTAACAAGACATTGTTTTTTAACAAAAAAAAATTAAAGTCTCTGAAGTAACTTACAATCCGCCGCCCGTGCCGTTTGCACGAAACCTGGCTAGTCACAGAAGCGGACGTACGAGAGCAATCAATGCGCCTAACACACCGCTGCGGCCCCTGTAATTAATTATTTACATAATCACATAAGTCAACAGCAGTTATATATTTATTTAATTAATATATTTTATTTAAGTAAACAAAAAAATATTTTGCTATTCTCCCCTTCTTTCAATTGCAAATAATGCACTACACGTGGTATCTATAGATGTGTGCTCCCAACGTCCTGTGAAACCGCATAAGATGTCCCAAAAATGCCACTTCTGGTGGCGAAACGCGTTGAGATTGTAATTTAGTCATAATATTTGCACTTACAGGAAGAGAGAGAAACAAAAAAAAGTCTTATAGTAAGTCATAGAGTTCGGCGAAGTAACAATTGGATCATTAAAATATATTTAATGATTACTTTATTCTAGACATCCTTTCAGTAATTAATTATTAGTTACAAGTTTTCATTGATATTGCTTATCATATTATAATATTCAACGCAGGTATGTTTTTGTTTGAGTATTTGTACAATATATGACTTTTTTTAAATTTTCTTGAGTTCGGGGCTTTTGTCCTAAAGGGATATGTCAGCCCCATGAATCAAAATTACAAAAAATCCAACAACACAATATACAAATGACACAAATTAGAATAAAAGAAATGAAAATATAATTTATTATATATACATTTCTTATTACTATTACAATTTATTGTGTAAGGACGTTATTAATGGGTAAACATATTAAAAACATCACGTGGTGCATTGGAATGTGGTTCAGCTAGCACCACATGCAAAGCACCTACATTATATCTATTTATGTTGTGTCTACGTACCAACAATTTCCCAAATTTATTTTTATAAAAGCAATAACAATTTAAAGTTTGATCATAGTAAGCACGACTATTGCCGATAGCATTTTTTGACCCATCTTTAATATTTTATGACAGACTTCATAAAATTCCTTGAATTCTTTTGTACATTTCAAATTACATTTGATAACGTTGTCTATATTTATATAAATAGCATACATCTTCACTAAAAATTTCTTATGGATTTGAGCAATTAATATCAGTATTCATTAATTATAATTAATATTTTTTGCATTCCTTGTGGGCTTCTAGAAGTAAAGATTTATTTTTATTTCGCCAAAAAGTGATTTCTATTAACTTATTTAGGTTTATTACTTGTTTTATATATATATTTATTAGATAATACGCTGGGTTCAATCTTCTTACATGTAATGGATATATGTAAAATTCACTTTCCATGACATGAATTGGTGAACTTCTTATAAATAATTCTGTTATTGTTAATGCATGTTTCTGAATTTTATCTAATTTGTATATATGACTCTTTGCACTATTCGCATAAAGGAATTTACCCTACTCATAATGAAAGATATATAAACAGTTCTTAAATGTTTAGGATGTGCTCCCCAAGCGGATCCAGACAATAATCTTAAAATTGATAGGATTTTTTTAGTTTTTCTACATACTTCGTTAATATGTGTGATCCACTTCAATTGTCTATCTAATTATTCCTGAACATTTCACAAATTGTACCAAAAAAGGCGCTCCTTATTAATCCGAATATTCATTTCTGGTTTCATACAACAACGTCCTTGATTTGATTACAAATTGCATATGTTATAATATTAAACAGCAAAGGAGATAGGGGATCCCCTTGTGCTAAAACTTTTCCTAACCATTTATTTACAACTGCTGAACGGCTTAAATTATTTTTTATTATTAATCCACGTTCGCTTTTAAAAATAATAAAGAAACATGTGAACAAATTAACTCAAAAGAAAGTTCACATTTAAATTATAGATAAAAAATTAAATAAGGAGTCTATAAAAAAAATGTTTATTACATATTAAATTACACTTTTTGAGAAATTATTTCTTGAAAATAATATCGTCCAAGTTTAAACCGTTGCGTTCACGGTATTCATTTAATCGGCATGTATTATCCGTGATGGCTGCCATTTCGTGACAGATATTTCCTTTTCATTGTGGTAAGGAAGTCGGTGTGTTGGCACAAACTGTAGATTTGACATAACAGGAAAAAGTCCATAAGGGTTGAATCGGCACTTCGTGGAGGTCAATTTATGTCACCTCCCCTGGATATCAATTTGCCAGTAAACATTTCACAAACTTGTGGTAAAGACCCGTTGGATGTGTGTGAATTTGCTCCGTCCTGCTGGAACCATGTTCTTTGGTTATAACCTGGAAAGTTTTGCACTTCAGGCTCGAAGAAGTTGTCTAACATCTCAACATAACGGTCCGAGTTCACTGTAACTGTGTGTGTCCCTTTTCATCTTCCAAAAAGTTAGGGCCGATAATCCCTCGCGCCGACATTGCAACCCATACGGTCACTTTAGGCGAATGTAGGCGTTTCGGATGTTTGTGTTTTGGATTAGTTGCACTCCAGTATCGGCAATTTTGTTTGTTTACATGTCCATAGAGATGGAAATTAGCTTCATCCGAAAAGAATATGTTAGTAAACGTTGAAAAGCGCTCAATCATTTGATTTACGAAGTCAAACCTTTGCCCAGCAAACTGAGACTTTTTAATTCTTGCACTAATTGAATTTTGTAGGGGTGCAACTTTAAATCTTTGTATAAAATGCGGAACAACGACGATCTATGCACGTTTAAGGCATCAGCACGCTTCAGAAACGATAGGTCTGGGTTGTCACGAACAGATTGAGACACACTGTCTATGTTTTCGACCGTTCTCGAAGAGCTTGGACGTACGGATTTTTGATTTTTCCTGCGTTGAACTGGTATTTTCAAACTTTTTGACCCATTTATCAATGAGTTTAGGGCTTGGCACGTCATTTAAATGTCGAATATTGCAAAATTTTCTACGCGCTTCAGTCGCTCAATTACCGTTTTTGTAAAAATCGCATACGCACAACGCACGGTCACCTCCTGAGAAACGCTGCATAGCGACTGAATTCCCAGTAGCTAGGCTACCGAATGAGATACCCCCCGCGACCCTCAGAATAGTTGCGTTCACGCAATAACCAAAACAAATGTCACCTTTCTTTTGTGACTCCCAGTATCTAACGACACTTAACTTCTTTAGAACATGAATCAATTGTTCTATTGTAGGTACTTTCGATAGGAAACAAGCTAAGGTAGATATTTTATGTGAAAAAAACTATTTGTTTTTGCATTCCAGTTGTATGGGGCGAAAAATTTTTTTTTTCTACGTACCACTCTAGTCGTTTTCCAACCATATAATGAAAAAAAATTACGTAAGCAATTTATTAAAGAAATCGATATAATAGTCAAAATTATTTCAATTTAGTGTTGGAATAAAACTAATAAAATTGTACGCCATTGCATAGATATATAACCCGACTCAAGTATTTCATTAAATAATTTCAAATGATACCTTTTGCCATTTTCAGGAATCATGGCCAACATAGAGTAAATTATTCCATCATTAGTTAGTGCAGTATTCTTGAATTTTAAACATTTTTCTAGTTCTTGCTTTGTGGAAGGTGACCCTAATAAGGTATTTTTCGGAGGTGGTATATTCAATACAAAATCTGGTGCGAAAGAACTTAATAATAATATTTGTTTTTGTATAAAATAATTCAACTTAGACTAATGTTTACCCTTAACCCAACGTCTTTTTTTCCACATCTCATTAATCGATGTAGTTTCACTTATGCTAACACAATTTTTTGTCAAGTATGCGATTTAGCCTGTCTGATACGTAAATTCGTTTCTGTAATCTTTTTTTCACATGCTGTGAAATTATCTGGATGCAGGATTTTTCATAAATTTACAAAGACCTGTATATGTATATGTATGTTCTTCTACCACCTTAGCATAGACTTTCAATATTGTTTGGGGTAAATTCTCTTTTTGTATTATTACATATTTTAATGTACGGAATGTTTTTATTTGCAAACCATTCAATCTGTTTCTTGAAATAATCATATTGACACTGAATTTTTATATCTGAATTATGTTCAACAGATTCGGAAAGCTTCAATTTGATCTGATTTGTAATAGTTCCAGTTAGCAGTCTTAAATTTCCTTTTTTGTGCAAAACTCAACAAATCATCATAATTGATGTAAATTTTAATAAATAACTGGTCACGCCCTAAGTTTTCATTAAGAACTTGCCATTTACAATTTATTGCAATATATTGCAACGTACCACTGAGAAGTTTAATCCTAGTAGTATTGTTGTTACTTAAAGATATACAACCATATTCTACTGATGAATCTAAAATTTGTAACCCTCTTTGATTTGTTTTCTAGGACAAATTAGAGTGCTGTTTCCCATAACAAGTGATTTTTTACCTATTAATAAAAAAACATATGATCAGTCAGTTGATCTAGTACTTACTAACGAGGAACAGTATATATTTACAATGTTTTTCATTGTTTTACAATTTAAAATTTTGTTATGTAATAATTTAATACTAACATTTTCGAAGTTTTTGGTTGTATTTGTGTTTGGATTTATAAACTAAAGCAGGTACACCTCCGTAGGAATCAGACCGATCTTTCCTAAACACGTTATAACCCTTTAAATTAAAAGAAATCTCTAAACATAACCACGTCCCACATACTATACATATATGATTTTTTTCCAGATTTAATAAAACATCAAAACTACTTAACTTGGCATTAAACTTTGACTATTCTATTGCAGCATATTGATCGCAGTCATTAGCTAATTTAACCATTGTAAATATTATATAAAGCTTTAATTACTTCTTTTTTTGTTTACACGATTACCATTAGCGATTTTCCTTTTTCTACAATTATCTATAAAATGATTATAATCTTGTCCTGAAAGGTATCAACAACTAAAATGCCTTCTTTTATCCTTAAAATGGTTTCTTTCACAATTTTTTGTATCCTTCAAAATCACTACCTTCTTCTAAATAATCATAAGTCTCCCTTTTCTTCTTAATTGTATGTCTATTATGAGATCTTTTTCTTGATAATCTTTCTTGTACTTCGACTTCGTTATCAACATCCATATAAATTTTCTTCGCTATACATAGCTGATCTAACGGCATTACAAAATGATTTATTTTTAGCAGATTAAGTCAAATCGGTCCATGTGCTTAAACGATTATCTTTATTTACTATTTCATACGGTTATTTATTTTGCAAATACACCAGTAATGATTTTTCTGTACAAAATATTTTCATTGCTTATTATGAGTCTTATCTTTTTTGCTCGTAAATGGGCACGATTTGTATAATGACATATGACTGCCTTTACATTTTAAACATTTAAATGTGTTAGTTTCACAGTCGATGTGACTATCGCCAAATTTGGGACAAAGGTCTGTATTTGATAGGCAGAACTTTTTTGTGTGACCAAATTTCCAACATCTGGTACATTGGGTTACTGGGACGGGAAAACATATTTATCCTCTCTAAATCTACATTCGTAGGCATAAACATGTTCAGGCACATCTTACAGTTTCACTGTCTACCCATATGCTTACAACATCCATTCATTTAAGTCTTCATACACATAATATTTAATTTAAAATTTTTAAATTGTCTAAAATCTTTTTCGCTGATATCAAGGTCAACGCCTTAAATAACGCCGTATATAAGCAAGCATCATTTATAATATAAGCCCTAATCTCAGAAACAGTAATTATTTTATTCTGTATCAATTTTTTTAGCAGTCCCTGGTTTTTAATTTGACTTTAACCTTATATGAATTCTTACATTTTATTTTTAAAATATTTGTAATATTCTCTTATCTTAATTATTTAACTAGAGCATTTTGTTTCAATCATATTTGTATTCCTGTTAAATACACCTCATGTGTTTCCTTCATATTCTCGTCCGCTTCAGTGTAACTATCCATAGGATTTTTGTCCATTGGAGTATTATAACTTCTTGTTCTTCCTTGTTCATCTATGTTTTTAATTTGTTCCCATAATCTATTCTCATTTCTATGTACGGCTGTACTTCGACTATACGTTAACTCACATTCTTGATTACTTTTAATATTCTTATTGTACACTGAGATAGTCATATCTATATTAGAATCACTCAAAGTATCTTCATCTTTTACTAGATGAAAAGAGGGTAGTTGAAAATAAAACAAAAACGAAACCGAACTTCCGATCCTATAAACATACCTATAATTGCGTGCGCCTACGTTAAGGTTGCGCGCACGATTGAATATACGACTTCTAAACTATAATAATACATACAAAAGGAGTAGAATGAAAATATTTAAAAAGTACATAACCAAAACAAGACATATCAAAAAAACTTATAAAGAATTAGTGAATTCAACAGATTGTATCATAAAAACGAAAGGTGAGCTGTGATTGGAACTATCATAGAACTGACATACTAACAACATAAAGTGAATCTGACAAATAGCTCAAATATTCCCTGTATACTTCATGCCGAGGTCGTAAAAGCTGTAGACACTCAAAAGAGCGACAAAGCGCCTAAATACGTTGGTAGAAATTACGAAATTCTAATACAGAACAAAGACTATGATACCTGTACTTACTGAAATATTCAATATTATCGTTAATATCGAACTTATACCATATCTGTGGACTGAATCTAAAATTATTAGCTTGTGTAAAAAGGGAGACAAACATGAATTTAGAAATTATCGCTCTGTTAATCTTTTATCCAACATTTACAAGATATTTGCTAAAATATTAGTAAAACATTAGATGAACATTAAGTCATTGACCAAGCAGGTTTCCGTACAGATTACTCGGTAACGGATCATATTCAAGCGGTACGCCAAATTTTCCAGAATTATCATGATTACAATATTACATACTATATAATAGTCTTTCTTGACTTCAGCAAAACTTTGGATTCCTTCGTTCATGAAAAGATATGGGAGACTTTAAACGTACGAGGAATGGAACATAAACATATCCGCTTGGTCATAATTGTATCTAATCACAGAGCTGCGAGAATTCAACTAGAGAAAAAAGACGAATCTTTTACAGTGAAAAAAGGGTTTACACATGGGGATCTCTTGTCTCCAAAATTATTTTCAGCTGTGCTAGAAACAATTTACAGAGAACTCAATTGGGAAAACATGGGAATTAATGGGGATGGACTTAGACTTGAGATATGCTGATGACATAGTACTATTTGCTGAAACCTAAGAAGTTATAGGAAAAATGCTAAGCGAACTAGCAAACGAAAGTGAGATGGTAGGTTTAAAGGTGAACCTAGAAAAAACTAGAATTATAACAAATGGCAACAAATACACAAGATATCTAGAAAACATCCAAATTGGCTGAACTGACGAATTTATTTACTTGGGACAGAAAATGGCACTTAAAGACTCACTACAAAAAGAAGTTGAAAGGCGAATAACGAAGGGTTGGAAGAGATGTTGGAGTTTAAGAGAGATAATGATAGTAGAGAAACTTCACGCTATTACGAAAAGTAAACTATTTGAACACCTGCGTCTACCTGTACTAACTGTATGGCGGCCAAACATGGAATTTGAAACATAATATGACCATGAACACCGAAACCTGTCTATATGCAATGGAAAGGAGTATGCTAAATGTAAAGAAGTTAAACAGATTCAACAACTATATTATTAAAAACAAAACAAACATAATAAATATAATCTCTAAACTGAGGAGATTCAAATAAAGATGGGCAGGACATTTAAGGACTAGACTAATGGAGCAAAATTGTGACACAATGGTACCCAAGAAATGGTAAAAGGAAAAAAAAGTAGACAGCAGCAATGGGACGATGACATTAGACGAGTAGCAGGGGGCAACATGGAATAGAGTAGTTTAACATGGAGTAGAGGCGAGAGTGGAAAAGGTTGGAGGAGACCTATGTCGATTGACAAACAGATATGCAGAAAATAAAGAAAAAAAAATATTTCGTTAAGATTAATTTTAATTTGCTAAATAAAGTTATTTAAATGAGATAGCAGATCTGAATAAAAGGCTTTATTTATTTATTTGAAACTACCATTAAAATATAAACAAAATAAAAAATGTAAAGTCACAAACACTGTATTTATGTAAGTACATGTGAACTACAAGCACTTATTTTCAAAACGTAAAAGATAATAATATATCTTCAAACGTTAAACATATTTCATTATAAAAGTAAGAATAAATAATTTAATAAACTGCAGTAACCTATCCGCTGAAGAAGCTATTCAAAGTTTCTTTGATATCCAACCGTCGCACCTATATTGGCAAATCAAGTAACTCGACATAATACAATCAAAACTTACGTTATAGCCAGATTTACGTAGCAATATCAGAATACCCGTCGTCTATATTGTACACACATGGTGCCATCCTCAATGATTTTAAGGCTTCATGTGACTCTACCAATTATTACTTTTAAAAAATAAATATTTATTAATTGTTACAATTGTCTAAATGCAAAATATCCGTGACCTTAACGTTACTAAAATAAAAATCTACTGTATGTCATATTCACCTTATCACGGTACTAAAAGTAACTAAATCAAAAATTTAAGAGGGAATCGTTTTTTAATCCTGTTATTCGATGTGAACGTGATTATAGTGTAATCTTTACTTGTGTCAGACGAAAGATAAACTTTATCAACCATCAGTTAATTCGCCTCAATCAAATGTCACAAATCAACGTGACTATAAATCCTCGCTAATCGAAAATCGATCCTAGGCGCTATTTAATGCAGACAGAGTGAGAGGTGTGTATTGCCAATAGCAAACGTCTGACTGGCGCCTTCAAAACTAGTCACACACATACTTTTACAACTTTCGAGTTAAATTTTTGTGTCACTGATATTTGAGAATAGATTAATATTATACAAAAAATGTTACAAAAAGAGTTACCAGTATGTGAAAATATTATTTTATTAGACATGTAGCATTTAAGGCGTTTATCTTGAAAAAATAATCCTTGTATCTTAATTGTTGTTGTCTTGATTTCTGCGGACATGATTCATGTTCACTTGAAGACATCTACTTCAAACATACATGATTCAAGCTTCTTATGTTTTTACAAAAGTATAATTTTCTGCCTTTTATTATAATCATCGTACCCTTAGGCAAATCGCTTCTATTCTTGACTATTACGTACTACTGTCTAGATTTTGTCTGTCACACCAGAAATTTCATCATGCAATCTTTTTATATGCCGTTAGTTTTTTCTATTTACTATTTTGACGCATTAGCCGTCATATGTGAAGATATTCCAAATATCAAATATAGGAAAGAACAGTTTCCTGAGGAGCTTGTGTGGTATTTTTAACTTTTTTTAGATTCGTCAAACAAATAATACTAATTATATTAAATACACTGAAAAGAAACGTACCTAGGTTGCAATAAAAATAAGATCTTTAAAGCAGCTTTATTTTTTCAACCTAAAAATAGTATTAACATCAAGGACAAGTTAATAAAATGTAATCTAATAATTTCTAACTTTATTCATAATGTTACATTTCTTTCAAAAGGAATGTGGAGAACTACAACCAAAAGAAGATTCGTTCTCTATATCACAAGGAAACATTTTTGTAATCTTTTAAGATGAAGTCGATTGGTTATGGCTATCTGCCAAAGACCTACATGACCTTTCTTTCAATTATGGTGATATGATGTATTCTATAAGTAATAAAATGTAATACTTGCAATTTTAATATAAATTGGATCTTAAATTTATAAATTTAATCTTCTACAAAATGTATACTTAAGAAAATATGTTTTTTTTTAATTATCCTTTTCTTCTCATACGTAACCCACACATTGTTTTAGATGAATGAAAATTTAGATGAAATGAAAAGAAAAGAGTGACGACTCATAATATTTCTTATATTCTATATTTATTTCTAGCTGGCATATAATTGCCCAGGTGAAAAGTGAATGCAGTGTAGATCTCAACCGCATAATTTTAAAGGATGACCCTGATCTTTGCTCATGTGTGACAGCTGCAGAAAGTTTTATATAGTCATTGCAAATGGACGCTCCAATATTATTTATATGTATGGATTAAATTGTTATTATATAATGAAACGAAAATCTAACGGAAAATGTGCCGTTGTCAAATTCTTTATCTCCCGACAAAGTTGCATGTCGTAGTTCTGCGGACGCCAATCCAATCATTAGTTTTATGATATAGCACCAACGTCTTTCGGTAATTGCAATATATTGTCACTAGTAACACTAAAATTATTTTCATATTTTAAAAAGTTTCGTGACGCAATTCAAAATTATCGCATCTTAGTTTTTTTAACCGACGATGAAAAAGATATTCTCAATTTATAAACATAAGTTATTACATAAATTAAAAAGAATAATAAAATCAAAAAAAATTAAATTTTTGATCCAATAATTCCTATCAAAATTTATTCTGCGATTTCAAGGACGATTATATCTCAAAGTTCATCCCTTAAAGTTGAATATCTGAATAATATATGTATTTTGTGTGCCTTTCTTTTGCAAAGATCTCAATTCTGAAGTCAGTCAGCTTGGAATATATATTTAACATTATTAACATTTCTTTTAACAATTGCAAAACAGTTATTATTAATTCATAAATATAATCACAATAATAACTTTATAAATGAATTGTAAATTAAGTTTTTTGTTGTTAATCATTCCACAACATATTAATATTAAAAATAATCTGTTTTAGAGTTCCCATAAAAACCCTTTTATGCCTATACAAGAGATAACAAGACAGATCATTCGTTCTATTCAAGCATCAGATAGGAGGACAATGGGCTATTAACCACTTAACTTTACTTAGTTTAAAAAGGGTATTGAAGTGTGTGAAGTATTGACTTTCTTTAAACCAGCTTAGTTCTCAGTAAACGTCTTTAAGAAGTAGTTGCACGAATATCCGATGAAGCTTTTTTTTATAGTTTTCACCCATTTTCAACATAAGAATGCAATATTAAAGTGTACTTGATACCAATCGTCACATTAGAACTATGATTAAACAAGAATTATATTAAGACACAATTGTGGCGGAGTCATAATCACTCATTGTTACTAAAATATGTAAAAGGATCTAGAAGCCAGTATCCGTTTTATATTTTACTTTCCTGTTATTTTGAAAATTCCATTTATTATAATTTATGTGTAAAATTCATTGTTATCACCGGAGCAATAAACCAGTTTTTATACATATTTGCTAACAACAGAATATTTTTTCAGTTAATGCGTTTTTTAGATTTAAATATCTTAATTAATTTTAAGTCATTTTTTGAATGGCAAAAAATTATATTTCACTGAAATAAGGGAGCACAGACTTTGGAGGATGCCTAAAAACAATTAAACGTGAATGTACATAATGTTTGTTATTACTTATTGGATATTCCATAAAATTGAAAAAAAATGTGAAACGAGAACAACAATGTTCTCAATTCCGTAAACAATTTATTCCCATGTCAACGGTTCTTTAGAGATAAAAGGAAAAACAATGTTTCTTTGCCAATATACCTTTAAATAGTTGTATTTTATTAACAAAGAGTAAATATATAGTATTTTGTCACGGCTAAAGCCATAGTAAATTTAATTATCAGTATTTTCGATTATTATAGCAGGAATAAAATAAAACAGTTTATTATAAAATAATACTCTTAACATTGTGTTTAGTAACATATGGACAGAAGTTTTAAAATTGTAAATTTCTCTCTATGCGGGAATTGGATTCTAGTGGAAAACTAATTTCCTGTAGCACAAAGCAATCATCGGGATCTAATATACATATATGTGAGCTATCTCTGATAGACCGCTCGGCACGTCCCATTGATTGATTTACCAATCTCATCTGAAAATGTTTTTCCGCTTCTACCTGGATATCTCAGTGATGACCATTATAGTCTTATTTACTTTTTTATTCATTTAAAAAAAAGTTTCTGACATTTAGAAACGAATTCTGTCAGCTTTAAAAATATTCTTAATTTTATTATCCAACTTTAAAACACATTCGACTATTTTTAATAAAAGTTTAAGATTAATGGTTAATATTATTATTAAGTAATATATTAATAGCCGTGCGTAAATGTATTCAAACATCAAATGCGAACAATAAATTGCGTGAAAGCTCGTACTATATAGATCGTTTATTATCACACATTGACGTGCTTTGGATTTGTCTTAATTTAATGGTAAAAACATAGCCAGTCTATAAAATTTTCGAAAATATGGAAAGTTATAATATTAATGATTTGTATTACTTTATTTAATATTAATCCTAACGCAAGTGGTAAATACATATAACCCTCCGTTTGTCTATTTAGGAAGCTGTCATGCTAGTTTATACGATACAATAGTAAAACCGTTCCTCCGCCCATTTTAACAGTATCATACGATTGTTTTTGTGCATTCATGTTATAGTTAAAAAAAAAGTAAAAACAAGGATTATTGTTATTAACTATAATAATTTTTTACACAAGGAAGAGACAAGAGGAGCTAGACGCTCACCTGATGGTAAGTAATACGCCTGGCCATAAAAGTGCAATGCTAGTTAGAATTTTATAACATTCCGTGGCGTATTGATTGATTTCTAAAAGGGTATACCCATAAATTTAAACACATCTAAATGACGAAAATCACGAGGTTTCTATCACTTTTTATATTCGTTGTGGATATAAGACATTAGTATGGTAAGCCGGACTTATAGACTTGAATAACAGTATCGTCAATGCGCATGAGTTGTGTAATCTGGATAGAGGTACTGTTTTTTTATAACACGCTTGACTAGCTACCGGTCTCAATGTTAACTTGTCCTCATAACAGTGAAGCTGTTTACCGACTCTGATACTTGTGAGAGCTTGAGTATACTAGGTGAGTACACTTCACCATCTACGGCCCCATCGTTAGTTCAAGTCATGTGAAATTAAAGTCAAGTATTAAAGATTAAACAAAATTTGCATACTTTATTTTGTAGGAAGAAAGTTTAAGGCATTACTATTGTACGAAGCACAATTATTTAAAGTAAGTTCTTTTAAAATTACTTTAAAGAATTGTAATAAAAATGTAATAAGTATTATTTTTGAGTGTCTTATGTAAACGTTGACTTGTAAATTTATGTATGTAAAAATGTACAACCTCAATTTCTTGCTATATACAACTATTGCAGAACCAATTATTAGAATAAAACGCATTTAAAATTAACATTAAATCATATAAATTGATTATTCATTAATTTAAACAAAAAGATTGTGGTCCCTCTTATACGGCATACTGCATCGTTTAAATTTTATTAGTGAATAAATAACTGTTGCTCTTGAAATTTCCATAAAATTTATTTTTAATAATGTATTTCATAGTTTTACATGCTCCTCTGCCGTTATGTTTCATATGTCTATGTTTTACGATAAGTTTAATCCAATGAACACAACTAGCTAAGCGTTCATTGGAAATGTCTAAAAGGCCTCGTAACACGAAGCCTTGTAAAATTACTAACCTATTTACTCTGCTGTAAATTGGAAGTTAGGGAAGATATAGGTGATCTTTTGAAAGCAGTTTTATTACAATGTGTAAATATCCTGTATAAAAGACGTGCTATATATTTTTTGTTACTTTTAGAGGAGTGTAATGTTGTACTACATAAAAGCCTTCGCGATTTGATCCACTAATTGTTACTATTTTCTTTGTTGACTAACGCATTTACTTAATAAATTTGTGCGTACTTGATGTTCTAACGCAAAGTTACAGATTCAAATTTAATAACCTGTGACCGCCCGCTATGCCTGTTGTATAGGAAAATGGAATAACATGTACGCTTCTAGCACCTTACGTTTATCCGAGGGCTCTATTCTCTTTACTAATAATAGAGTTCGCAAACTCTTAGATGCACATCTACATAATGATACAGCATTGTACGATGTATTTTTCCTTTTTAGACCTTAGTCGTCGTATCAAGACTATGTATCACATACAATTGATAAATTTCAGTGTACATTACCACTTGAACAGAACATGCCCAATTTTTTGGCTTGTATTAAAGTACTGCAACTAAAACCAGTTAAGTCAAATTCTGGTATTTTCTTTAACTATTTACTTCAATACATATACGGAGTACCCATTATAAATATGGAAATTAACCTGAATTATTTTTACCGCAGATTTTACGATTGTTCTACATACAAATAAGCAAACAATAACCTACCAAATACTACATACCACATTCTTGTATTACCTCCGACTTACTCTTAAGAATTTCTTTATTATTAAGGAAATTTACGCACAGTAAATCATATGTTAGAAGCTAATTATTATACCAGGGTATTTTTTATTTTGTTTTACGGTTGTTTTATGACATACTTATTTCGTTCTTTTTTGTTGCTGTGGAATGAATAAATATTTTATTTCATCCCATACCCTTTTTCACTATTCATTTCTCAAGGATTTTTTTTTGAGCAGGCCATAAATTTAAGCATAGAAAAGGAAATAAGTACACCACCTTCATATAAATAAAAAGGTCCCAAAAAGAAGAAAACGCAATTTTAAATTCTAGAAAATAACTTATTTGATTAATTTCTATTTAATCATGTTTATAAGACTTATTGTAACAAATAACGATGTAAGCATTCGTAACTTTTAATGAAATTTCTTACGGAAAAAATATGTTTCATATTTAACCAGTTTAGCCTTTGTCAGATAAATTTTAACATAAATAAAAAGAAAATAGATGAGCGTGTGTAACGTAATACATTGCACCGACAATATCATGCGCTGTTGCCGCCTAGCTGACTCCTTAACAGTTAAGAGAGGCTATAATTCTTTTTCTATTCGCGTAGCTTAAATAAATAAGCAATCTTCCTTGCTGTTGAATGAAAATATACCCTGAATACAACCAAAGTGAACAAAATAAAATAAATAAAGCTTTAATTTTAATTTTTCGTACTATACGTTTTTCTCGTTTTTTATTTATGGACAAAATCACAGATTCAAATTTATAATACATGCTGCGCTTATGAATTCGCCTTTCACTTAACATGAATATCAATAATTGTTATACTCAATTTATATTATCCCCCCTAAGTGACTTAAATCATCCGTCACGATTTTTGTCCCTAATTAATGTTTATTTGTATATAGCAATTCGTTTCATTGCCTACAAACAATGCTATCCATGAAAAATATGGAACTACTAATGTAATTATTCACATAAATAAAAAATACATATTTTTAACACAACGAGCAGATTTATTAATTTTTAGACTTGACGAGCTTGACACTTGTGCTTATATACCATTATTGCTTTTGATGAAACAAACAAATGAAATTATCTTCAAATACTAGAGTGTATGAATAAACGATGACAATTCAATTTTAGTTGAAGTGTGTTTCTTGTTCAATTTCCAATTCGTAGTTTCTTTCGCAAATCGATAACTGCATTATCTAAAAGGAATTCAATGATTTTTATTGTCATTATAATAAAATGTTTACTTTATGCACTAAAAACCTTTTCAAAGGTTTTTAAATACTATGACAGAAAAATACACAGTCGTATATAATTCCTCGTTTCTTTAAAAAAAAACAGTGTTTTCTGCCTTTATTACAAACAGTACAGATGGTGAAAAATATATCTACTAATCTTCGTGCATATAAATAACTCTTTGACGAGGACATTGTGGTTACTGCAGAAGAATAAATTGTAATGGTTTGTTTAAAATATGGGAAGCACGGTTTTTGTTTTTGTGTACCTACTTATGAATGATACGTAATAATAATTATAATAAAATTTCCTAAATATTTTTTTTATTTCATTACTCATAAATCGACTAAACAATACATATTTTCTATAATTAATTATTTTATTTAAACTTTAATGCACTCTTTTGTACATGAGGTGGACTTAATGCCAAATGGCATTCACTGCCAGTCTACCTTAGTGTTAAGCAGAGATAAATATAAATATAGGGTGCGTAAAAAGAATAAGAATATAAGACACAAATACTATGTATAATATACTAAAATTAGAAACCTTAAGGCTTTTCCCTTAGAAACCATTCGGAAGTATGCAACCCAAGTTATTCCTTCATCAGTAGACCACATTTAAAACGCACTCATACCGTATACAGTATTAACGGCGTTGAAAGCACGTGTACAAGTATTTAGTTTAAAAATAGATTTGGTCCGTTTATGTGGCCTCGCGGCCCCTACAGCCTTCGAGCGGACAGGAGTGTAGAGGAAGTTGGGTGGCCCTTACGACCCTTACAGACATAATTTATATCGTCAAATATAAGCGGTCTCTTCCAGGGCGTGGATTTTAATAAATCCGCATGAATGAAGTAAAAGTACTCCGTGTAATTTTCATAGGCCTCTTTAAACAATCTTCTAATTAAGCGTTTTTGAATAATGAATAATTTCATAAAGTAATGGAAACCAAGTGATTGCAAATTATTTTAAAAGTTATTACACATAATAAAAACGTATTGTTAGGAGGAATTCGATATTTATACAGAAACAGTAAATATATGTAGAAAATTTAATGCACATTTATGAGGAGACGGTGAATTTTTGCTCAGTTTTAACTATTTATGGCAATAGCCTAATACTTGACTTTAATTTCACGGGTCGTTAAACTCGCTATGTTTATTGTACTAGTCGTAATTAATGAGTTAAATGTATCACGAAGTGTTAAGTGCATTATGATGCTGTTTTTTTTTTCATTAGTTATGGACAAACACTTGACCTCCACTTCACCTGTTGTTAAGTGACAATGAGACCGCAGATTGTAATGCGTCTTCATCCAGAAGTCTCCGAGTCTTTTATATACAGGGTGACTCAAAAGAAAGTTCACATTTCAAAATGGATAAATAATTAAACAAGGAGTTTATTAAAAATTTTTATTACATATTAAAATACACTTTTTGGGAAATTATTTCTTGAAAATAATATCGTCCAAGAATAAACCGTTGCGTTCACGGTATTCATTTAAACGAGCTCTAAAATTTTCTATGACGGCTCGGCATCTATTGTCCGTGATGGCTGCCATTTCGTGACGGATATTTCCTTTTAATTGTGGCAAGAAAGTCGGTTTGTATGGCAATAAACTTTAGCTTTGACATAACCCCACAAAAAAAGTCCACAGGGGTTAAGTCGGGACTTTGTGGATGCCAATTTATGTTACCTCTCCTGGATATCAATTTGCCCTGAAAAATTTCACGACATGATAAAGACCTGTTGGACGTGTGTGAAGTTGCTCCGTCCTGCTGGAACCATGTTCTTTGGTTATAACCTGGAAAGTTTTACAATTCAGGCACGAAGAAGTTGTCTAACATTACCACGTAACAGTCCGAGTTCACTGTAACTGTGCGTCCCCTTTCATCTTCAAAAAATTAAAGGCCGATAATCCCTCGCGCCGACATTGCAGCCCATACGGTCACTTTAGGCGAATGTAGGGGTTTCGGATGTTTGTGTTTTGGATTAGTTGCACTCCAGTATCGGCAATTTTGTTTGTTTACATGTCCATTGAGATGGAAATTAGCTCATCCGAATAGAATATGTTGGTAAACGTTGAAAAGCGCTCAATCATTTGATTTACAAAGTCAAGCCACTGCCCAGCATCCTGACGCTTTAATTCTTGCACTAATTGAATTTTGTAGGGTTGCAACTTTTAGTCTTTGTGTAAAATGCAGAACAACAACGATCTATGCACGTTTAAAACATAGGCACGCTTCCGAATCGAAAAGTCTAGGTTGTCACGAACAGATTGAGAAACACTATGTTTTCGACCGTTCTCGAAGAGCTTGGACGTCCGGATTTAGATTTTTCCAGCGTTGAACCGGTCTCTTCAAACTTTTTGACCCATTTATCAATTAGTTTAGGGCCTGGCTCGTCATTTAAAAGTCGAATATTGCAAAATTTTCACTTCAGTCGCTGAATTACCGTTTTTAAAAACTCGCGTACGCACAACGCACAGTCCGCTCCCGAGAAGCGCTCCATAGCAACTAAATTCCCAGAAGCTAGGGTACCGAATGACATACCCTTCGGGCCCCACAAAATAATTGCGTTCACGCAATAACCAAAAGTCACCTTTCTTTTGAGACACCCAGTATAAGAGTCGAAACTCGGGAACATTGTAATGGCGACAAGACTGGCCAGGCAGGTACGACAAACCTCCGACATCGTCCAAACTTCACTGCTGAGGTGACAAAAACATTAAAGTAGTGGTAAATGGCATCAGAATCTGCAAGGATTATTTTTAATTTAATAAAAAATTACATTGGAGGCACTATTCGCGGTATACAAACATGCTATAAGTTGTGTATTATACACATATTAATAAACAGTCTCTCTCTCAGCCGCTATTGAAATAATATTTATTATCTAATAATTTTCCGACCATTGGTTCACATTTTTTTAATTCCATGTTATAATAATAGATAATTCAAAAAGTTTATTTTTGTTTTTGGGAATAAAAAAGAAATATCCAATTCTTGTTTGTATCTTTCTCCCCGAGGCACGATGTTTAATTGGCATATCACTTAGGCGACGGCATGATGCCTTACGAGCTTCAGCTTTAACAACTTCAATTTTAAATTCTGATTATACAATATTTTTTTGTTATTATTACTTGATATTACTTTTTAAAGTTCGACTTTTTAATTACGGTGTACTAATTTATTCCATATTTTAATTGTTTTCTTATAAAAACGGATAAACATTTTAATGTTAAAGACGAAATTTGACAACTTAACCAGAACGTTAAATGTTTGTCTATTGATTAATTTATAGGAAAAAAGAAATGTTCTAGTAAAGTGCTTTGTCTAGCTAAATCGTTCAACTAATAACTAGACACAATATGTGGTATTAGTATAAACAGTTGCAAGACCTTCTTATTAAAGTAAAAATATTTTCTAATGTTAAACTGTCTTTTTTTACTTTTTCTACGTTTATTACATATCCCATCAATATATACCTTTTGAACATACCTCTAAAATGTTTTAGCAAATTCTTTCTGGAGATGTTTTTATTTAACAAGATAATGTTACTGTTGTTTCAGTATCGTTACGATAGCAGAAAGTGAATGTATTTGATAGCTTGTTACATGCTGCTTATTCTAAAGTCAATATAATCTAATACCTGTATGCAAATTCATAATATCTTTTTTTATATACTTAAAAAATACATAAAATAAATCTTTATCCGTAAAATTTTTGTTTACGATATCTTGAAACTTATCCTTAACTTTATTGTTGTGTTAAGCGGCAATAAGACCTAAGATGGTGAAACATATTCACACAGAATACTCTAGCTCTCGTGTATTGAACGCGACAAAACTACAAAGCTGTTGTTAGGATGGAAATTCTACAATACGAAACTGGTAGGTAGTCTTACTACGGGTTCGAAAACTGCTCTTACTACTCAAAATCCACCATCTGTTAGGCCCTAGAATCGAACCAGGATCTTTCTTGTAAAAAACCAAGCGGTAAACCATAGCACTCTAGAAAGCAATTACTAAGTTGTTTTGATACTGTTAGTATGTTCGTAACATTTAATAACAGAAGTTAATTGTTATAAATGATGAAACTATTTTGTTGTACTGTTTAAACGTTACAACTCAACCAGCATTGTATAAATATAAATCTAAAAATAGTTTAAGCAATTACAAGTGCCTCCCTCGTTGTCGTCGCGTCAAGTAGCGTCGCGTCGAGGAGTTTGCTCCTCGTTAAATATGCAATTGAAATACCCTCGCTCGGGTCGCCATTGCATAAAGCGTTTCATTCCCCGAATTTCGTAATGTTGCAAAATTTTTCTGTACAGGATTTCCGTCAGGTCTATACAAAGTAAACTAAAGGTTAATGTTATTATTTACCTCTTCTGTTGTTTATGATATTTTTATAGGTAGAGTAGAAAAATGAGCGAGCAGTTCACCTGATTGAGAGTGATTACCGTCGCTCATAGACAGCTGCTGATTTTCTCAAATAAGAGCCCAGTATATAAAACATAATGATTTACAGCTTTTTGCAAATTCCTTGTAATATATATTCGCAATATTTCTATATATTGCACATATTCTACTAATACTCCTAATCATAAAAAAATATAATAAAAAAAGGACTTTTAAAATCTTTTTTTTAAAGTTCGGGCAATTTCCTTAACCTGATGTTAATAACGTGGACGCCAAGAGTTATAAGCCTCTACAAACGTAGATAGAACCGAAATAAATATTAAATTTAATGTAATAAGTCTAAATGACTTATTATCTATTACCTATAATATAAAGAATGAAAATGTAGAAAACGTTTATAATAATATATAAGTTTATTAGTTTATAATATCCGAAGGGAGATTTTTCCAAATGATATTTTTAATGAATAGCTCTGTGTTATTTCACAATAAAAATATAATCGGTCTCGCGGGAATTAAAGCCGTCCGTAACAATAGGATATAATATAAATTAAATTTTCAGTAATAAGCAAATGTTTCTATTTGCAAAGGAAACCTCAAAGCGTTATTTACGTTCGTTGTATTAGGAGAAACGTTACATATCCCGGTCATTTCCATGATTTACAAACATGGCGTACCGTCAAAGATCCAAGAAGAGCATACATACTCGTAGTTCGTTTGTAGTGTTGCGTACACACCCAAGTAATGAAAAGCCAAGCTCGTCGTTTTGACCTCAAAGCACTCAACAGGTATTTTAATAGAAGAGGAGTGTTACAAAAACACTATTTACCATTCTCAAGCTTATAAAGAGGCGATTTAAAATGATAACAGTATTTTGTATTTTAACTAGGAGTAATTTAATTTTATTAACGCAGCAATTAATATTTATAAAAATTATAAAGCCATCTTTATTGAATTACTATTGCATTTTGTTTCACTATTAAATTACGTACTTAAGCTATAAGCAGCACACCGCGGCACAGTTGTTTGTAGATTGTCTTGTAACACGGAAGTCCTGGGTTCGATTCCTGGATCACATGAGTAGTAGTTTGAACAGGTAGATAACTGCATTCCAAAGTAATGAAAAATGTTAAACACGTTTTGAATATAATTTCAATTACACATTTTGTAGACTTACAAAAACATTGAAACTATAACTATAAACTTTTATATTTTATGATATTAGAAATGTAACATTTTTTTACTGATTCTATAATACATTCTATAAAGAATGTAAAGAAAAGGTCACATTCTGCTATTGACAAAGATCTTTTTCAGTTGAATACTGATGGTAAGTGAGAGGACCTGCAAAATTGTGATATTATTTACTGCTCTAGATTTGCCAATACATTTTTTTTACTAGTTGATAAAAATTTTGACCGCCTGTGTGTCGCAGTGTTTTACCGTTTATAAGGTCAAGTGATACCCTATAGTGATAAAAAAAATAACAATGCACGCCTGAATCATTTTGTAACTTGTCTCTTTAATCCAATAATTGAATATATTAAAATGCATTTTTAACCAAATTAGAGTAATATACAATACACTTTACAATTTGGCTATGGGAATAATTAAAATATTAATATTGTAAAAAATTTTTAACATAAAACTAAAAATGGCGTATTTATGTAAATGTATTTATTATTAAATATTTTCATATCAACAAATAATAAATATGTTATCACTTTGGCATTCGCGGAATGGAAAAATCGGAACTGATTTAAAAGAAGAATATCCGCAGTCCGTCGAGTAAGCTTTGAAGCAAGGCATAAGAGCCACTCTCCAAGAAACAAATTAAATCTAGCTACCGAGTCAGCGTTGTTGTTTCATACAATTTCTCTTTATTTTTTACTATTATTAATACTTAATTTTTGTTACTTTACTTTCCTTTTGATGTTTATATAATTCATGTTTACTATTACCGTAAATGTCATTTCCATACAACTTTTTACTCTTACAATTATATCTTCTGAAGTTGAAAGGTAAACCTGATGAAAAATAAATTTAACTACTATTAAGTATTAAAATAAAAAAAAGATTAAAACCCTACTAAAATAAAAATATCTTATATCATTAAATTAAATTCAAAATACCTCCTTGAGTAGGTACAAAATCGAATGATCTCTAACCGTATTTACCGAGTTTTGTACTTTGAGAAATCGGTCTAAGCATCTTTCAGGCCAAAAACAAAAACAGACGAAAACTACTCAAAGTATTTAGATAGTACTTATTTTACTGCCTGCGTGACGTATTAGTTTACCTCATGCTTTGTAACATGTAATTACCTGGTTCTACTTTCAGTGCCCACGAATCGTGGAATCTGGAGGATGATAGAATTTTTCGGAATCCGCCTCGCTAGCTACAATTCACAGCTTGAGAGCTAGAATATTCTGGGAACCATACATAACCATCAACAGCATTATTGTCACTTAAAGTCATGTAAAATTGTGGTCAAGTCTTAGCCCGTTGTTATTAAAACATACAATGAAATGCGTCTAACTTGTAACCCTCTTTTTATTGAATCGGCTATTGAATATAATCCATTTCAAGAATGGAAATATTGTTAAAAATTTGTTCAACTCTATATCGCCATTATTTCAAATTTATTCTATAAATTTATTGTCATCGTCCAAAGAATAATAAATAAATCATAATTTTATTATGGTCATAAATAAATATTAAAAAGTTCCATCAGAAACACAATAGTGATGAATAGCTTGTTTTCAATAATAATAAACTGGAAGGAATCTCGCTAAGGCAAATCTAGAGTAAATCGTCACATTTACCACGTAAGCAGTCGCAAATCCTAGTAAACCGTTTATGTAACCCTCCATAATATAATAAGCAAACAATTTTCACATTGAGTGGAAATTCTATTTATATCAAATGCTTTGTTAAAGATTTCACACTACGCATTTGTATGTTCTTTTGTTGTGGTACAGATAGGTTTTATTGCAACATATGGACTGTGCGCATATTTGAAATAAATACCATGAACAAAAATATTTCACAGATTCCTTAATTTAAATAATTTGTATGTTACGAGTAAAATGTATTTTTATTATTTTATTGTAATCCATATTTTACACATTTGTTGGATTTAGACTAAAAATTTAAATAACACATACGAATTTTTAATGAGATATATGTAGAGCGGCCCTTTGATCTAATTGTAGTAACCAAAATCTAATGGTAGTAAAGTGTTTAAAAACGTCATGTGTGTATATGGGTTTCCAATAACTCATACTACAGGTGTTGCTTAGCTGCCTATCTTGGGATCAGAGTACCAAGTGTGATGAGTGTCCTAGATATTTATTTAATTTTTACATGTAAGTATAGAGAGCAGCTGCAATTGACGCCTATAAATCAGATTGAAAATGAGTAATAAATTTAAAACCTATTTTAACAGCAGAAATAATCTTTGAAGGAAAGAAACTGGTAAAGAAAATCTAAAGCAAGATATAATCTTTGGGGCAAACAAAACAAACAAGTCAATAGTGCTGTAATTTTAAAAAGAAATTAAAAACCTAACGGTATTAATGAATCCTTGTAAAATTTAAAGTTTTGCTGAGGAAATAAATATAAAGGATGATGAAAAGTTAACGAATCACTGAATTTTCACGCTCATATCACGAGTTACGGGTTACTTATACTATTTATAGTAAATGGAAATGTAATAATGCAATTATCTATTGTATACATAACACCCGTTGTCGAAAGCTAGGGCCCGTAATCCCCTTTCGATATATATTCAGTGGGCGTAAACTTGTTGACAAACTTATATAAAACTATTACTGAGTCCCAAACAAATTCACATTTACTTTAAATGCAATCTATTCCTATTGTGGAATAATACTTATTCTACAAAAAAGTACTCATTCTATTTTATGTCAGCTAGAGATGAATCATATTGATTTCGAAACCCTGCTTGTTTCAATATTTACACCAAATAACTTATAGCCCTCTATCAACTTCATCCATCATGCACCTTTTACCCGATGGAGTAACTTTAGAAATAAGAGAGAAAAAGTGAGCAAAACAATATAAGCAATTTGACAATCTGTTGGCATTTAATCATTCTCTTTTTTGTTTGAGCTCCAATCACTACCTTCCACCGAAATATACTTTTACAAATTTTTAGTTTTCCGAAATGCTGTGTCTATTTCTCATAAAACTTATTGCAAGCGCAAAATGCAACCTACAAATGGATGTTTCATATCGATTGCAAGGTTATTCACCCTCGTTAAGAATATTTACATTACTTCGTAGGCAAGTTAACGTGCTAGCTACAAATGCCGGAAGCGCGATAGCGGAGTGACGTGCAAACTGAATCGTGGCGCAGGAACGGCCGATGGTAACACTGCACAATGGTTTGTGCAATGTTCGCGTGCCTGTACTGATACTGCTGCCCAGCACGCCATGCCACGAACGTCGCCGCCACAATCGCTAAGCTAGCATTTGACACGCGATCCGCAACCACTATTTGATTTAAAACTACTTGTAACTAACCAATATGGAAGCTCAATTCGTGTTTTCATCAGATTTACCTAATGGACTTTCAATTGCGTTTAAATTGTTTTCTAGTCGTTTATATTAACATAGTTTGCTTTGGGTAAATAATGTGTTTTTTTATAATTAACTTGATTTTCACTAAGCTATTGACTTATATCTGTCTTGAAGAAAAAAAAATATGCCCAATAATAACATCATCGCGCCAATGAGCCGTTACGTAAGTTGAACTATGCTGAGAAAAAGGTTATACAGTGACTGCCGATAGATTAGAGCTTCCGTGTAATCGGCGATGGGACTTTTTTAGTGAATAAATTTAAAAAACGATACCGATGTCTCTATAAAATAATGTCAATATTATTGACTCCATTGCCGTTGAATATATATGACAATACACTAGATTTTGACGGTTTACGGCGTGTCTTATAACACGTAGGACCCCCGCGTTTGCGATACAGGCGAACGATAGTCGGAGTCGGGGCCCGGCCTTGACTTCGACTATTACGTAGCCCTCGCCACTTGACAGTTAGGATAAGCCAGCTCTCTGGCCAGTGTAATGTAACCCAAGTTTGATTCCGAAGTCACAAAATTAATTTTCATTCGTTATTAAAAAAAAAGTAAAAATAAAAATTTATATTTCGCTTGAAATCAAAGAAGCTTAGAATTTATAAAGCTCACATTTTAAAAAATCTGGATTGGTTTGTATTTTTTGGAAATCATCTGTTCAGTACGATTATATGATAATAAATGAGACACTTTATTAATTCTGTAAATTGGATACATTTTCGAAAATATTGGGCATCATTACTCTAAATGCAGTTGTCACCTTTTTAATTTTCTTCTGTTCTTACATTGTATATAACATTACTTAGAAATATATAAATTAATACTCTTATCCTAATTTTCACTAAAAACTTTTTTTAATTAAAACAAAGAGTTTTAAAGTCATTATAACGTTTTAAAATATGACTGATCTACTGAAAAGCACTTAATTTAATTTGCTTATAGCTTAAACAAAATTGCAGTCACCTCGTCAGGTATTTATAAATGCCGAGTGAAAGTACTCGTTTAAAAGCGGCATAACGGAATAAAAATAAAATGTCGACAATTTCTTTTCTTTTAAATCGCACAACTTCCATTCAACACGATAAAAATATGTCTGTTTTTTGCCGAAAGTTCTTCAGAATATTATTAATGGTGTGAAACCTGAACAACGCCTGTAAAGATTTAATGTATATAGAACTCAAAGTCTTAATTAATCTATATATACCAACGAACAGCTTAAACTGCTGGTCCTTGAGGCATGGAACTTGGAATCTGTGTTCTTTGTAATGTGTAGGTATTCACTAAGAAAAGGTTTCTTAACTTCCACCCCTAAAGGGGGAAAGCGGGGTTCAAATTTAAATTAAACTTTTTATTCTCGGAGTCAATAGATTGGAAAGTTGGTACACTTGCTGGAGGGGGATTAATTTTAAATAAAAAATTTAAATATTAAATAAAAAAAAAACTATCACGCACAACCATTTGGTAACGTTACGACTAATCTGTTATAAAATAAAAAAAGTTTAAAATTGACTTAAGAGAAATAAGGAAAACAATGCATGTAGGTAAGAGCGCTTAACCCAGCGAGGTCGAGACACGTAAATAAAAAGCAATCTAGCCAATAGTGGGAGCTCGTGCCTTATCGGCATCGTAACCAGCGCTTCATCCACCTTACGGTTTCGGCTAAACGACCCTTTGTCATTCTAATAACCACACCTTTGTGAAACCCTAATGAGTTTTACGGTGGAAAGACTAAAAAAATCGTGTTACAGCTCAAAGCCAAGCTGAGCACCCTTTCCTATTTAAACAAATTACAATGTTTATGTCTACTTTTAAATCATCTCTTTAATTTTCGTACGTGTTAATTTTTGGAAAAGTTATGCTCTGTCTTGTATATTTTAAATTACACATTTTGTGTTTCTTTTAAACTTAATAAATTCCAAAGCGTTTTATGTAGGTACATTATAAAACATAAATGTTTATTCCTTACGTATAGGGCCATTACTTTAACAAAATCACTATAAACAATGACAATTAAGTTCGCCTTAGGTAAATTTTTTGTATATAAAAGCATTAAAATAAATATCTATGGAACGTTTTCACATCTACATTAACCTATATTCGGTAACGGAATAGTACTCGTGGTATGCTATAATTTATTCTGTTTTAGATTTGTTTTTTCACGCCTGAATAGATAATACTGTCGTAAACCTAGAAAAGAAAGGCACGCCTCTACCACACGTGGTACAGAAAGGGGAAAGAGTCGTAACAATTTATTTTACTACAATATGTCTGCAATTTTGTTACTAACCTTATAGTTTTATCGTAAAATACAAGTTTATTGACAGTCAAGCCAAGAATATTTTTATAATTGCAATATATTATGAAATGTTCAAATAAATAGACGTGCTTAATAAAAAAACAAAATTCTTCTCTACAATTTTCTAAATATTTTATGATTAGTGATAGCGCATTCTTTTTATACTACATTAAAATACCTTGTAGTTTTTTCTCGAACTTGTGAACTCTTGAAACCTTCATTATCGGGAAAAACTAATACGATGAGAACAGCTTCTATCTGAAAATAAATAGTATATTTTAGACAGAATTCCTTAAAATAACTGTAATAGTTAGAAGTCAATTTTAAAATAAAAGAAGTTAGTAATTAAAAAAGGTAAAATGCGCTGTCGATAATCCACCCAATTTAAATTAAGAATATTTCTAAAAAGAACAGTAATTTTTTAACAAAAAATGGTAAAATAAGAGAGCCAAAGATAAAAGGTATGCTACATTATGTTAGGAACCAAATTTAATATAATAATTACAAAAAATATTACTTTATCCAACTTTTTAAATTGAAATAAATGGATAATTGAATTACAATGTTTTAAAAGAAATTACTGTTAATTATAGTATAAATTCACCGTTTGGCACCGGCTTAGAATACTGCCAACCCATCACTTCTTGCGGATGTCGTAAAAGGCGACTTGGCGAAAATTATGGAATGGGCAGTAGCGTCCCCCATGTATATGTAACACTACCATATCACTGCGATCGCCAACCCGCCTGCCAAGCGTGTCGATTACGGCAAAACCCCCTAATGGATAACACAACAAAAAAGGGCGCCCAGTCCCCGGCAACCCCGCTAGTCCTGGCCATGGTAGCAGCCATGGTAAGCGTGGGGCAGAGGGTGCTAAGAATCTCCGGCAGAGATCCGGTTACCACCAACGACGACCTTTAGCCATGGTTACACATAATACGCCCACACAGCAAAACGACGAGAAGATAGCTGAACTGGAAGAAGAACTAAAAAAACTACACTGGGATATTGTGGGATTATCTGAAGTCCGAAGAGAGGGAGAGGATTCGATAACACTCCGATCCGGTAACTTGCTATATTTCCGGGAGAGCGACCATCAGTCCCAGGACGGTGTTGGGTTTATCGTCCACAAGTCGCTCGGGGACAGCGTTGTCAAAATCGGTAGTGTCGACCAGAGTTGCATAACTGATACTCAAAATGACCGAAAGGTATTCAATGACGATCATTCAGGTTTACGCACTGACGTACTATACGGACTACGTATTGTATGAGGATATTTCCAGAGCCATACATGCTAACAAAACTAACTACACCGTGGTCATAGGCGACTTTAACACGAAACTGGGTAAACGAGGCGATGGTGAGCTGAGAGTGGAGACATTTGATATTGAACAACGGAACCCTCGAGGTCAGAGGCTAGTTGAGTTCATGGAAAAGGAGGGACTCCATATGATGAACTCCTTCTTCAAGAAGCCGGAACACCGCAAGTGGACATGGGAAAGTCCCGATAGTACAACGCAAAACGAGATAGACTTCATCTTGTCGACGAAACGGCATATATTCAATGATGTCTCTATGATAAACACCGTCAAAACTGGAAGGGATACCGGCTGGTAAGAGGCAAATTGAATATCAACTTAAAGGTGGAAAGGTCCAAACTAATGAAGTCCACGCTCCGTTCAGCACCTGTTCAAGTTCAAAACACCAACTGCTTTCAGCTCGAATTTCACAACCGCTTCGAATACATAGGCGAGTGCAAAGATGTGAATGATTATAGCAGCAGAATTGTGCAATCTGTCCAGACGGTTGAGAAAAACATTTTAAAAGCCCACCAAACCAGTAGACCCAACAAAATCTCTGACCCGACACTCAGGATAATAGAGGAAAGACGAGAAATGATTCTGCGGTCCCCGGATTACGTGGTCCAATACAGACAGTTAAACAGACAGATCTAAGCCTCTGACGACCTTCGCGTGCACAATATTAGCACCGTCACAGAAGATATCAAGCGGAACAAAGGTTCCAAAGTGTTCTCAAAGGATCTGTCAATCCTTCAAAGTCAGTTGACTAAACTAAAGACCAAGACGGTAGGATCGTATCTTCCAAACCTGAGCTCTTAAAGGAAATCGAGAAGTTCTACGGACAGCTTTTCACATCGACACAACCTGCCAGCAATAAGGCAAAAGACCCAAGAGCCAAACTAACCCGACACTATATCGAAGACATCCCAGACGTTAGCCTGTATGAGATTAGTATGGCTCTCAAACAGCTCAAAAACAACAAAGCGCCGGGAAATGATGGAATAACAGCAGAGCTTCTTAAAGCCGATATTGAAAGCTATTCAGAAGCTGTTTAATTCTGCAATCCTCGAGGGCAAACACCTCAGGCATGCACAGAAGTGTAGTACTCTTCTTCAAGAAGGGTTATAAAACTCTACTGAATAACTACAGACCCATCTCACTTCTGAGCCATGTTTATAAGCTGTTTTCCAGAGTTATCATGAATCTTCTTCCAGACTTACAGCCTTCCGAACAAGCCGGTTTCCGCAAAGGCTTTAGTATTGTAGACCATATACATACGCTGCGGCAGGTCGTACAGAAGACCGAGGAATACAACCTGCCTCTATGCTTAGCGTTTGTGAACTCTAAAAAGCCTTTGATTCGATCTAAACCTGGGCAGTGCTACGGTCTCTCCAGCGGTGCCAAGTTGACTATCGGTATATCGAAGTGTTAAAGAGCTTATACGAAAACGCCACCCAGACCGTCCGTCTCCAGAATCAGATCTCTGAGCCCATTCCACTGCAGCGAGGTGTAAGACAGGGAGACTGCCACATCTCCGAAATTGTTTTCCGCTGCTTTGGAGGACGTGTTCAAGCTTCTGGACTGGAGGGAACATGGCCTTAACATCAACGGTGAATACCTTTTGCAACTTCGATTCGCCGACGGTATTGTAGTCATGGCGGAGACCCTGGAAGATCTCGACGCTATGCTCGATGACCTTAGTAGTCTCACGCCGAGTGGGTCTCAAAATGAACATAGAGAAAACGAAGATTATGTCAAACGTTTATGTAGTACCTACCCCAGTGAAGGTAGGAGACACTACACTCGAAGTTGTAAACGAGTATGTATACCTGAGACAGACAATCCAGATAGGTAGGTCCAACTTTGAGAAAGAGGTTAATCGTCGAATCCAACTCAGCTGGGCAGCGTTCGGGAAGTTGCATAAGATATTTTCAGCTCAGATACGGCAGTGTCTCAAGACGAAAATCTGACCAGTGTGTGTTGCCAGTGATAACATATGGGACCGAAACGTGGTCGCTCACAATGGGCCTCATAAGAAGGCCCAAAGTCACCCAAAGTGCAATGGAGAGAGCGACGCTCGGAGTTTCCTTACGCGATCGAATCAGAAATAAGGAAATTCGCTGGAGGACCAAGGTTACCAACATAGCTCTAGAGCCTTATAAGTAGTAGAATCTAAATAGTGATAGGTTTCTTTCGATCCCGTCTGATTTACTACAACTCTCCTATTTCACTTTGCTCCCAAAACAGCATGGCATAGTTCTGGCAGTGATTCCCCAAAAAATAATAAGCTCATCCAAAAGGATACCCATGTAGATAACGTGTACTAAATGTTGTTCCTTATACACTAGTGAAATTATTAACAGGGATTTTAATAAATTTGTATTTAAGAAAACTTTCAAAGAAATGTTTCATAATATTTCGCATTTCGTACAAACAGCTACCAATCGTCAAATTTCTACTACGCGCTGTCACCCGTGCCAGCACCGGGCGGCTGTGCGAGCACGAAGTCTCAACGGTGACATGCAAAATTAACTATGTACACATAACCCATTTTTACATCTATTACGTTTTATAATATAATACGTATAATTATTTGTAATTAATATCTTAGTAATTTAATACAATTAGTTATCGTGTAGGAAGCTGTCATATGATATTATTTATCTTTCAGCAATATGGAATACTTCAAAATAGACTTTACGAATTTCGATATTAAACTAAAAATGTTATGAAAAGTTTTCAAATTTACGTTCAAATGTATATTTAATACATGATACAATTTCTTCCTAGTCTACCATCTTTATCTTATTCTATTGTTCTCGCTAGCATGTTAGAAATAAGCAACTCCATGTTGATCGTAAAATACGCATTGTTGGTACCATTTATAAAATACGTGCAGTCTATGAAAACATGTAAAGTATAATTTAAAAAAGTTTATAGGATTTGTTAGATTGCGACCTCAAAATATAAAAAAAAAAACAAAAAATATGGGATCTAGGTTAAGTTATTTAATACAAAACATATTTATTAAAAAAACCCACTTAAGTTTGTGCTCTTACACAATAAGGTCGGTTTCCATGAGATTTTGACAAATGTTTCCTTTGAAGTTTTACGAAGGCTTCAAGAGCTACTGCTTACCTCAGTCGGTATGACCCTTTCGCGTTAACCTGTGGCACTTATTAAACAGAACAAGGGGACCACCAGCCGGACTAAAATACATTGTTTTATTATTTCAAACTGATAAAATCGTTCATGGCTCGAATTTACTACCGACTAAATTGTAACATAATGAAAAACGTAAAAGAAATATTTTCACAAAAATCTCCCCAGTTTTATTGAATATCAATTTATGTAAATAAATAATAAAAAGTTATATGTTGTTATTATGTCGTAATTGATTTACTTATATCTAAATTCATTGTGAGAGTAAATAAACGTAAGGTGTCTGTTAGTCTTTACGTTGTCCTAATGCCAACCAGAAAATAAAAAACAATCTTGTTGTTTGTTCCAAATATTTTTTTAAACAATAGATGGAAAGCAAAGAAACGAGCGGTTCTCGTGATGGAAAGTGGACCATCACCCATGGACAATCGCCCGACCGATAGAGTGATGACTATAAAAATTGACCCGTTAACATATGTATTTCTTTATGGTGATTGAAAAAAAATATTACTCCCTTTGTTTTAATGAGATTAAATCATGATATTATGACACGTGATTAAACACTTTTGGGTATCTAAGAATTATGTCCTATATGCTCAAAACTTGAAATATACTTTTAAATTAATAAAAACCTTTTTGCGTATATAACTAGATCATTAAGGTTAATAAAAATGTATTTTTAAGTATTACCAATTATTTTTAACATTTGAATTTATACAAAACGAAAACTTTGAACGTGTACATTGCGTGTGAGAAATCATTAATAACAAAAATGATAGCTATGAAGTTAATTTATTTTAAGCACACCACATCCAATTTACGCCTAAATTAAAACCTATTTATAAATATAAATTAATATACATATACACATTATGTTTTGTTTGTGACTAACGCCGGGATCGCAACCCTGGTCTAATGATTACAATTTATAGTGACGTTCATATCATTAGTAATTTACTGAACTTATATTAATTTTCATTAATAAATACAGGTACCCAGTACTACGAATCGTAAGCATTGACTACTGAACGTCTTTCTAGCATTGTAAAATCGAACACATTAATTATTACCTCATAAATGGTGTTTAATAAAGTACTTAATTTTTTTATTATAAGGATAAGTACTGAAACAAAAATCTTGACATTTTGGAGCCTTCTACGAAGAAAATCTCCGTACCAATACTGTGTAAGTTGTTTATTGTTGATAGCTCGCGAATCACCGGATTCGCGAGCCAGCTTCGATAAAGCTGTAATGGTCACTGTGACTAACAGCATTTACATCACCGAATCCAGCAGCAGCAGCAGCAGCAGTTGTTTATTGTTACTCATAGCCAGTGTCACTGTGGTAACAGTGTTCCAAATATAATCTATTAAATAATCACAAACTTATATTTTGTTTCATACCAATTTCAGAAGACTCGTTAGTGGCAACTATAGAATTTAGACACAATCAAACCAAATAAATTAACCCATAGTACTATCATAAAAGATAATGGGCTAAATAACAACAACTTTTTGATGTTGTTATAACGATATTAATATAACTATTTAATATTTATGTTAATCCTTAAGATTTAAAATTGAACTATTTTATTACATGAGTAGTGCTGAGAGAATAGTGATGAAGCTCATTATTTATAATGCCAATATGTTTTCTAAGCATTGTACGATTAAAGGATTAGTTAATCTCTTAATGACGATAAAAACGCCTAACCTTTTCCAGCCAACGAACGACATCTTTAAAATTTCTTAAATGCTTGCAGTGAAGAGCTTTGTTGGAAAAACGTCAATCTCGTTAATTCCCATATAATAACACTAAGAAATGGTCCGTCACCGAAAGCGTTCCATAAAAGCGGATTTCTAAACCATATGCATATTTACGAATACCTTAGTTCTTGAAAATATATTAAAAAGAAACGAAATTTATTAAAGCTCGAGATTTGTTTTTCAATAGTTCAAATTTTCTACTCACATACATTTAAGACTTTGTATTAGATTAAAAAAAATAATAGTTAATATAATGTAATAAAATTGTCTAACTTACAACATATTGTTTTTACAATTACATAACTTTCACCAATGATCGTACGTAACTCAAAAATACTATAAGCCAAAAGCCAAACGTAAATATATTTTGCGAATTGAGGAATTCAGAACGAAAGCTCGTTCCCTTTACGACCACGGCCATTGTAACTCATGAGTGTCAAAGCCAAATAGACTCGAAAGTTATACTTGAAAATGAGTAAAAATTACAAATGCTAAAAACCTTGTCTGCAATAATTTCTTCTTTTTATATACTATATGTATACTTTTTATATATTGTATAGATTGTACTAAATTTATAAATAATGTGGAAATACGTAGACCCCAGTGTCACTACGACAATGACGAATAATCTCTTACAATAACGATTTTCCGAGACGGTCTTATAATAACATAATACGTAAAAACATCTAAATAGGCACAATCTTTAAAGTTAAGAAATTACAGCCAGAAAATGTCTGGTTAAGTAATTTTATCGAAGATGTTAAAACGTATGTATATGGTAGTTTCAACAATAGACGATATTGGAAAATCTTTAGTAGTTAAAATAAACTTTAAGTGTGTAAAATTGCATACTTATACATAATAAGAAAGATGGTACATGCGTAATTTTATTAAATAAGAAGAATCACTACCTATGAGAATACACTACATCTTTTCTTTAAATACATTAATAAATGTGTAATTTGATAAAAGCTACATTTATACATCTAATAAAATGCGGAAAAATGATACATGTTTCTTATAGACATTCGAGTGTGCGCAATTAAAAGATATCTCGTTTTAAATTATATCTTTTCTTAAAAATATTTACATATACTATAACGACAACAAAGTTTTTATTTTAATAATAATAAACTTTATTATTTTATATAAGTTTTCAAATTATTTCTGCACATTATTCAGATTTATTTCAAGTTGTAATAGTAAACATATTCACGCTATGCTTGCTTTGGAATCATGATTAAAGACATGTATACTCTCTACTTCTTATTAACTTCCAGGTTACCAGATAATAAGAAATGACCGTACCGATTCAAAGAGTGATGGGGTAGCCATATATATTCGATCCCATTTTCCTTATACTATCCAATCAATCTTCTTCATATACTGAATATAAAGCCAAGTTCTCTGTTTTTTTTTTTTTGTGTATTGTCTGGAAGAGTGCATTCATAGCAATAAGACCGCACATTCTACATTTATACAATAATTTTTATTTGTGTTGTAAATTTTTTTGGTATGGTATAAAGTATATTATTACTATTACTTTATTATAATAACAACGTAACGTAATATAACGTGACAACTTATAACAATAATAAGATTATAACTAATAGTTCTAAATATATAATACAATTATTAATGTAAAAGTTTTTTGATAATTGATTTTAACAATTTTGCTCGCCTCAAGATTATATATAATGACCTCGTAAAAAAAATATTTTGAAGAATATAATTTTCTACCCTGCATTATTTTTTACCATGAAAGAAAATAAGCAAATCAAATTTAAATCTATAAACAAATTATGCATCTAGAAAAACAGTGTTACCCACACATGAGTCAAAAAGAAAATGATTGTTTCTACACTGCTGGCCAAAAGTTTGAGACCACCATGAAAAAATTACAATATTGAATAAAACTCCGAAAGTTAGTGCTCTACAAATTATTTATTTACCTTATTAAATAGGGAACTTGTTATGTAACATAAAATAATTTAAAAA